>CAEMYA010000130.1:1335477-1392033 GCA_903131615.1 Diplodus sargus
GTCTTTTTTTTTTTTTCAGGACCGCGCCTGTTTTTAAAATTATGTGACTGGCTTAAATCTGTTGACTTCACCACACTGTGGGAGGAATGGCACAGAGAAGCTGCAGTGCTGATTTGGAGTCGAGGATTTACGAGGATTTGTGCTGCCCACCTGCTATGGCACAATCATGTACTATCCAAATTTCCGTGGATTAAACAGTGTTCATAAAAGACATGTTGGGCCAAGTTAAGTCAAACAAGGACCTCGTTTTCCATCCATGTTGTGTCTGTCATTGGCATTGAAATCATCTTGTAAAATATGGACAGTTATCCAGTCTGAAAAGTGTCTTAAACCTGCATTCTTTCTAATTACCAGCAGGGGGTGACTTCACTGGTTTCAAAAGATAAAAGATTGTGTGTAAACTTATGAGAAAATTACCCTCCATCTCACTTAATTTATTACCTAATTTCCTAACCATTTTTTTCCACCTCGGAAAATATTAGGCTCTCTAAATACCACCATTATGATAAACATTAATTTACGGTATGAACAAGTTGCTACCACAGCCTGTCCTCGGGTTCTCAGTCAGATCCAATCAGGATATCTTCCCAAGCTCCACCCTCTCATCCAAATATGGTCAACAATTGGCTCCAGGAAAGGCAAGATGACCTGTAATGCCAAACGGTAGTCCACAAAGCAATGGGTGACATCACAGAGGGTTCACACATCATTATAATTAGCAAACATACAGTTTAAGGAGCTGAGCCTCTTCTTTGGATGATGGAAACGTTATTGTCCCGCAGCCAATAAGGTTTCCATCAATCCATTGTCCTGTCTGTGTGAGTCTTTATGCCTGAAGACTTGGACTGTTTCTTAATTAAGCATTGAACATTTAACTTTGTACCAGATCAACATCAAACATGTCCTTTAAGCTAATTTAATTTGTGAATATTTTGTATAATACACTCACTGCTGGTTCTGCATCTCCCACTCAGAGGTACACAAAGCGTTCTGCTTTTAAAGGAACACAAAAACTATTTATTTGCTGCGTCATGACTGATGCCAGGCCCCTGCCACACCTCCTGGTAATGTTTCCTCCTAATTTGACCTCATTTCCCACCGCGCTGCAGTTGCATCAGTCGCCGATGGTCACAGTATCATCCAAATGTCAGCTGCTGGGCTGTATGCACCTGCACCGTGCAGCACCGACTGTGTGCTTTGTGCAAATGTGACCTGAATAAATTCTCCTCCACAAGCAACTGGGTGAAGTTGTGTCTTTTTCATCTGTTTTTACTTGGTTCGGTAGGACTGTGGTTTGGGATCTCTGCCTGTTCTTCCTGCAGATTTGTAACTTGATTATCAATAAATCAGTATTCTTTCTGAATATGTAAAGCAGGAAATTTACTATGATTATAGAGTTTCTTTCAATCAAAAGACGTAAGTAGCGCTCGATCATGACCACTACTGCTAATGTAAATCCATCGGCAGGACTCAGGCACAAATGTTTATGGATGAGGTAATGTTTAAAAAGTTTTAGTCGGGTTAAGTTCTGCCTCGGTCGCAGACTTCCTTCCTCACTCGCTGACGCTCCTGTAAGTTATACTGACAGGCTGCACAATGAAACACTGTTATCTTGAGTACAATTATGGATTTCTGTGGGTTTGAACATTGTTGAAAATATCTGAGATAATTTAAGCACACAATTCAACAAACCATACAACAAAGGTTTAGTTATTTTTACACATTTAAACACAGAAATGATTCAAATCATATCTCTAAGCAGCCAATGATGGCCCTTTGCATCTGTCTGCTGCTATTAATCTCCTTCCCATCGCCCACTGCAGCAGACGCCAACAGAAAAATGATATCATCCTCCCTGGTCTGACCGAGCATCCTAGTGGAAAGGGTTAGGTTGTAGTGGAGATAGATTTATGCCAGGTGATTTTTTTTTTTTCCTCACAGTACAGTCAGTTACTGTATACACGGAGCCAATTGGAATAAATCTGAGCCTCGGTGGTTCAGCCGGTGCTGATATGCATCAGGGTGTGCAAGGAGTCAGGATCGCTTTTCAGCCATCCTTTGCAGAGAGACAGGATATACTCTCCTGCCAGCTGAAGGGTACAGTGCCTTTTCTGACACCCCATCCCCCCCATCGCATCGGCTGCCTCTTACATAAGCCGCACTGAGAGGCAAAGAAAAATGGGAATATGAAGTCCAGGTGAAGTGGGAGATATATGGTTAGACAGTGCAGATGGGGAGGAATTGCAGATGGAGATGATATATAGTGTTGACGAAGCTGAATGTGTCTGTATGGGGGGGTTACGTAAGACGAGTAGCACCTCCCGTGATCAAAAAGATGAGAATTTAATATTATTTGTGCCACCATGATCTCCGATGTCACCTGAAATATGTAAAAGTTTTACTTCAAATATTCATATATGGTGATACTGACTGTAATTGTTCAGAGTGAGTGTTATTACCGTCTGCGTATGGTCTGTCTGACTCAGTACAGACTGAAATATCTCAACAACTATTTGATGGATTGCCATAACATTTGGTACAGACATTCAAGAGCCCCACAGGATTAATTTAAATGACACTGGTGATCTTCTGACTTTTTCTTTAGTGGCCCCATCAGGTCAGGTCAGAGAGGATGCTGGAGGAGTTACAGGTGACAGGGCTGTCGAACCGCCGACCGCAGTTCAAGTCTGCGTTTCGGCATTTGTGTTTTGGAGAGTGTTAAACTACTGGAGTTTTTATTTTAAATGAGGGCCAACAGAGTTTCAACATTTGCGACATAAGCATGACATCACTGGATATTTTTAAGGAGACCTCGGAACAGTTTTGTGTTGACAATAAAAATTATATTTTGAGTCCGAAAATCTGCAGCCAACCAAGATGTTTCTCTAAAGTAGTTTTCGTGTCCAAGCGTAACCAGTCCATAAGCACATAGTTATGAGGAATAGGAAATTGAACCTAGAGAAACATAAAGACGCAGCATAAAGAAACTCAAGTCAGTTGTTGTTTTCTAACCGTTAACTGTGTAACGTATTTAACTGTGTATGTAATGTAAGCTCCTTCCTTATCGTATTGTCGTCCTCTATTTCTTTAGCCCCAGCTTTACTTTGTGTTTAAAAACTAAACTAAGATGTTGAATAGAAGCAATAAAGGTGTAGCTGTGTTGATTATTTATGGTGTCATACATTTTTTAGATAGAACTCATTACCTCAGAGGCTTTATGATCTAACAAGAACAGGCATTTTTCTCTTAATTGCATCTTCAGCTCATATCATATTAACTCACTTTTCTCTAAATGCCACCACGATTGCTAATCAAGGCAAGTGTTAGCTAATTAAGGAATTTTCCCGCTTTGCAAAATGAAAACTGGGATCCCAATTTACACAAAGCCTGCGAGTTCATACTGTAATTCTGGCATCACAATAGCTTTAACACTGGAAAATAAATGAGTACAGTAAGTGTAAATGAGCCTGAGTTCGCACACCAGCCTGTTTGTGTCCCCTTCATTTAAGTGTGTGTTCTGCTGCCTGTGTGTGAGCATCGCCTGCCTGTGCATTTTATCTGTTTTTTTTTTTGTTTTTTTTTTGCTGAAGTGGTCTTGGAAGCAATTTCATTTCCTCAGATCAAACCAGATCATCATAATCGCACAGTAACCTGGTGCGCTCTGTAGTCTCCGCCGCAGGCTTAGCCGTGAAAAGGAAAGCTCCCCTATCCCGAGCCCTCATTCTGCTCCCGTGTACAAACACCTAATCCCATTTGTGCAGAGTTGAAATAACTGTGCGCCGCTCCACTCGTACACCTTTCAGTTTTATTATGGAATTAAGAGGCGCTGGGTAAGAACAACATCTCATAACCAGCAGCTCAGACATCTCGCATTATAGCTTGTTCGAATGTTATATGCATCAGAGCATGCAGCGTATTTAATGTTTGTTTGGGTCTTCTACTGTCTGTTAATAATAACTCACCCAAAAATATCTGTCACTCAGCAGTAAGATATCTGCTTGTTTGCCAGAGTTGAGCGCCTGAAGATACGTTTCTTTGGCTGATTGAGTTGTGACATGATTAAGAAAACGAATTCTGTTTTTTATGCTGCAAGAACAACACGGTACATCATCGCCCTTGCTGTGTCCCCACCTTCCCTTCATCCTTTTATTAGTTTCGTACTCCTCAATTAGTCTTTTTTTAGCTGTACATAACAACCTTGCAGGAGTAATTGGACTCAGTCTGGAAGAACTTTGGCAAAGTCCCAAATGAGCCCAGATCTCAATAGAAGCCATGTGGAGAGACTGATGAAATTTGGATGTTTTTTTTAGGTTTTATTCACGAGTCTCTCCGGTCGGTAGGGACGTGACACAGGCCAGACAAATCAAATCCAGGGGATCATTAGGCTGCTCTTAATGATCTCAGCCGTGTGGCATCCAGGCCTTTTTCATTCAGACTTGCCACAGGGCCTTATTTATAAGCTTCTGCGCTCCTCACTGTCCATCAGCAATTAAAGGCGAGAAAGAGCCTTTTCTGGCCCCCGAGGACAATGGAAGTCGTTTCAACAAAGTTCAAGTATTCAGTATAGACTTCTAACTGACAGGAGACGCAAAGAAATGCGGAGCAAAATGAGTTTTTCGGCTTTCGAACATTTTTCTCCTTCACCTGTGGCAAGGATTCGTTTGGGTGTTCCCTTGACAACACAGCAACTCGATCCAGTTAAAGGACGCCTGATCACTGCTTCGGAGCACCATACAGTGTTATTTAAGGGGTCAATGAGCTGGCTCTTCACAGTGAGGGTATCGATCCTGATGGCTTTGGCTCCGATCAATGCCTTCCTGGAAATAGAGAGAGAGCGTGTGTGTGTGTGTGTGTGCTGGGACTGGTGGCTGTCACTGGAGAGGTTTGGAAGCTTACGAGATGCATGCAGATCATGTAGTTATGCAGTCAACGTAAAATAAAGCAAAGAAAAACAAAAAGTCCCTTGTTAGCAGCCACAGTTGAATAAAAGGATGCAAAGGCTGCGGCATCTGAATGCACTGAGCTCTGCACCGTCTGTTTTCTGTGATTTGTCTACTTTCCAGCATGAGGTGATGAGCCGTGCTGAAGCCAGTATAACGTCAAGTGCAGAGCTAGGATATGAAAAGAGCTCACAGCCAAACTGGCAGTGATTTAAGTTTCACCAGGAGTCTTGCCTATATGGTTTTATTGAAGCTGAAAGGAAACAGAGAATAAATAGGAAAATCTGAATTGATAGCAAGTCTAAACACACAGACACACACACACACAATGGCTCAAACTGCCAGCAGGACATTGTGAATGCAAACAGTGTTCGCCCATAACAGCATTTTATTCAAAACAAGACCCCACGGAATTGGTATGGGCTGCAGCCTCTCCAAACATGAGCAGGAGAGATAAACTCGTGTGCCAGCGCCAGTTTGTACATCTTTGCTTGTGTGCGCGCACACGTATTGTTTGTATACAAAACAATAACTCTTCACCAAATACGAGAGGCGCGGCGCATTGAATATGATGTCCCACACTCCAGAAAACAACAACACGGTGTCACAAAAAGGAGACGGGGCGGTCGCAGCCGCGGAAACAAACAAGCCGGAGCGGAGCATCGAAGATTGTTGACAGCTAAGTTGATTCAAAGTGAATTTTGGGTCAAGAGGAAAACTTGAGCTGCTCTGTTGCCTCAGAGGCAGCACGACAACAATATGAAAAATAGTCCAATTTTGTCTGGAAGACTAACTCTATCTTGTTGAATTCCATTTTGGCTGATTAATGTCTCAGCGCCGTCCCCAGCGCAGCGATACAGCACAAACTGCCATGCCTTTTTCAATTCCGGATGTAATTGAGTGTGTGTTTTTCATGGAGCTGCAGTGGCCATTAATTTAGCACATAAAAGCAACACATTAATTGCGGGACAGGTTAGGAAGCCTGCTCGCGGTAATCAATTAGATGATAAATAATGAATGGAAAAAACGCAGCCCGGGGAAATTCAATTATTTATCGTTGTCAATTCTTCCCCGGAGGAACTTCCACATCTGTGTCACAGCTCAGGTAAATTATTGGCTCAACATCTTCACCACAGACGTCTGCAGGCAAACCACCAGCCACAATGCACACGTTTACACATACATGGGTGCCGTGCGCGCTAGAATGCACGTTATCGGTCCGTCGCAGGATGAGGCAGTAATTGATCTGTTTCTGTGCATTAAGTGCAACACAACTAGCTAATGGGCCGGGCCTCTTAGCAGTCATGCGAGCAGAGATTTCGCCGCACTCCCCTCAGAGCAGATGATTGGGGAGGATGAATGGCCGCCAGGTCCGGGCCGACTGCTCCTCGCTCCTCCTCGCCGACAAATAGCCCCTTCCTGACTTAAATGTATCATTACGGCTGCAGTGCGTGTCCTTTTCGCTCGCTGTGTGGGTAATGGAGCCCGGTCTCGCGGCTGCTGAGACGTCCTTCAGCCGTCAATCAAAAAGAACGTGTCCAGGCACTGTTCCCGGGAGATGCAATGATGATATACTGTCGAGTGTAAAAAAAACTATATTGAGTTTATGCCAGTTCCAGTCATGACTTGCAACATTAAGTTTCCTCTGCTCAAACTCTGCTTTCACCTCCTTTTTGCTCCTTTTATTAAAATCTAATTTCTGTCCCTTTTCTGTCCTCAGCTTTACGTGCTTTATCTTGGTTGTAGCATAAACTCCATCTCCCTGCCAGCTGACTGCAAGGCTTCTCTCTCTCCACCCCCCCTCTCCCTTTGTATTCTGGAATGGTGCTACTCTAAGCTGCACACAAAGTGAGCTTGCCCTGGGATAAAGGAGTCAGCTCACAAACTCCACCTGAGGTAGTTACGCTTCAGTGTGCGTCTGGAAAGAGGGGACGCAAACAGAGTGTTCCCCGCAGGCCTGTGGGAGAGTCTGTGTTCACAGCATGCTGCCGGCAAGGGGAGTTCATACATCTTAGTGTTTGGGTGACAGAGTTTTTTCTCTCCTTCTCTCACTCCCTTCTCCGCCTCTGCAGGCGATTGAGGATCATATACAGTACACCACCAATCAAAACACTATGCCTGATGAACCGAGCCGGAGATATCGGTGGCCTCTGTCATTCCTTTCGCTCCCTTTCAGTCTTCACAATGACCATTTTTGTTGCACTGTCTCTTGAAATCTGAGTTCATGGCCCTCGCGGCTGCAAGAGGCAGAACCATCCACACAGAAACTCTCCAGGGCTTTTTCAGTGAAAGCTTCCATCTGGACCCTGATGATTAATAATAATCCAGTATGTAAATGAAATATTGTTCCTTTCCAGCTCTTTTTTTTTCATCTGCTATTAGGAACGTCATTGGTTCTTTTTCTCGCTCAGTTATGAAGGGGATTAAAGATTGGACTGTGATTTCCCAAGATTGATTGCTCTCAGGCGATTGCAAGTTTGAATTATGATTCCATCTGTGAATTCATCCATTTGATTTGATTCTCTGCATGAAATGCTCTTAATACACACAATCCTGTGCTCTTAATACCCACAATCCCATGGTGCAGTTAGGGACTTAAAAAGCAGCGAGGACGAGTATGACCAGCACTTGACTGACGGCTAATCGCTGCTGCTTTTGACATGCAGCTTGTGTCGCACGACTCATGATCGGCTTGTATTATTGTTCTGCAGTCGATACCGTCGCTGTAGGTGGTGTGACAACGTCAGAGAACACATTCAGATATGACAAACGAGACGGCTGGACAAAAACAAGCCCTACCTAGGAAAAACCAATGCTCATGAAAATCAATCTTAAGTGTTTTACAACTGTTCATTGCAGCAGTCGCTGTCCAGGTTTTTGGAAATCCATTGACCTATCACTCAGTCGCTACCCACGATCTGAGCTTAAAGTCTGCCTGCCCAGTCATGCAGGAAATACAATATCTGTGTGGTCTCGCTGTGCTTTATTATCTCAGGGAAAGACTGAAGCGTTCAGTACACACATTCTTTTAAAGTCATTTACAGCTTCACAGTTACACATGCTCACGCAAGCCACAGCTCAGTGTGTTACACATACAGGTGTGAACAGGATAAAAACACTTGTGTGTTTACAGTGTGTTGAAATCAATATAAATCATATACTGTATACGTGTAAACTTATTGTGTAACTGTGAAGCTTATAAATGTCAGAGAGGTGTTAATGCAACTTACTGAAGCCGTAGTTTGTGTTGTTGTTATATAAATATATAAATCACAGATTAAACTTCTTCTGTTTTCCTCCAAAAATGCGCAGAACATTAATCAGCTACAGCTTCTTGGGTGAGAAGATTTGCGACTTTTCGTCTTCTTTTAATCATAAAAGTAAAGTACATACAACAAGTATCAACGCTGTGTTGGGCTTTAGGGAACAGTTAAATCAATTCATCAAGGAGGTAACCGTCAGATTACAACAGCAACAACAACAGCAACCATACAGTCCTAGTTTAAGGTATGTCAGTGTTTTAGTTATTAGTCCATACAGGTAAAAAGGATGTGTCTAAATGTGTGCGGTTAAGCAGGAGGGGGAGCTTATAATGTAATGCAAGGCTTTACACAACCCAGCCTACAGAACAGAGTCAAAACAGAACAAAATCAAATAGTGCAGCCCTCATTTACTGTAGCTATTATGCTTTGCATGAAATGATGGATTATTAGACAACAGGGTCCCTGGGCACAGACATGTAAAAGGACCCCGGCCCCACCCAGATAAAGGGACACGCCCTGATTGAAAGACTCAGTGTTTGTTAGTGTTTTGCGTCCTTTTGTAATTGTTGTTTTTTGTCTTTTTTTTATAGTTTTTTGTGTCTCTTAGTGATCATTTTGTGTATCTTTATAGTTGACTTGTGTCTTTAGTTTTCTGAGTCTCTTTGTAGTTATTTTGTGTTTCTTTGCGATAGTTTTGCTTCTCTTTGTAGTTGTTTTGTGTCCTTTTGTGATAATAATTTGTTCCCTTGTAGTTGTGTCTTTAGTTTTTTGCATCGCTTTGTAGATGTTTTGTGTTTCTGTGATTGTGTTGTGTCTCTTTGATATTTTTGAGTATCTGTGGTAGTTTTGTATCATCTCAGTCACTTCTTCTCACCTTGTAGTCGTTTTATGCCTCTTTGCGGTACTTCTTTTTCTCTTTGGGTCTACTTTCGTGTCTCTGTTGTCATTTTGTGTCTCTTTTTAGTAATTTAGTGTCTATGTGTAGTCATAAGATTGACTGAGACAAAGAAATATGAACTGTCAATATTAAATAAAAGGCCCCTGACACTGACTGTGCCCAGTAGGCTCATTCAGTAATTCATCCATGATTGCAGGGCTGTCAAACATCTGTTTACATTGGACAAATGTTGCTGTTACTGTGTCTATCCACTCATTATTCATATTTGAAGATCTGCTGCGGTTACTTCTCCATGATACCCTCTCGATACACAGATGCAAACAAGTATTTAATTACCCTCAGACGTCTGCGGTATTAAGTGATTTCTTGGACTAAATAGCTTGTTTAATGTTTATACACCCCTCATTTGTTCCTGTCTTGTTTTTCTTGCGGAGTTCTTTATTATTTGCTTTGCAGCTGTCGTCATTTCCCCATGTGGGTCATTAGTTGGATATTCCACCCCTGGGACCTGCCCAGTATAACCTGCTTTCTCCAACTGGGAGTTAATATGAACCTTTTACGTGAACATTTTAATGGTAGCTGCTCAGGTAAAGCAGAGAATTAGTCACTTACTGCCCTTGCTCAGACTATATTTAAGACGCGCTTGGAAACCTTCCTCAGTTGGAGAAAATGTGCTGCTGTATGTGCGTGACATTCATAACAGTCTATGTTCTGCCTCCTTCTGTCTGCGGTAATGTCCAGGTGAAGATGAATGCTGACTTTACAAAAAGAGGATTTTGTATTCACACTCTCCGGTGGCTCTGGGATAGTGAACCCATCACTCTCAGTAGGTTAGAAATAGGATTACGGCGCATTCTGACAGTCGGGGGTGAAAGAGAGGTTGATGTATTGGTTAATATGCGTGCAGACTTAAGCCAACAGTTCTGGGCCTGTTCCCAAGTAGAGAGGTGTGTAGATCAGGTATTAACTCTGCTGAAAGGCCAGAAGTGGTCTTTTTCTGGAAAGTAGGACAGCTGCCATATTTGCAGGAAGGTATTTTATCAGCAGGTGACAGTCGGTCAGGTGGAAGATGTCACACAGAGTGGGTGCAAATGAACAGAGCCTCAACGTGTCAGGGCTCAGATTTAAAGACATCGATGCGCACGATGAAAGACCGAGCACTCTGCATTGTTACTACTCCTGTCTATTTATCTAGACTTCCACATGGGTAAGAGCCAGTATATTAAGAAACATGCTTTGAGGTCCTATTATTGATTCCTAAAAGGTAATTGCACCAATTTTACACGTTAAAGTGTAGTTACAGGTCTTGGGGAGTACTAATGCACATGTGATATAGGTATAAAGCCTTTTGTGCTCCAGGGGAAGCTGCATGTAATCTGATAAATTACTTCCAGTGATGTCACTCAGTGACTGACTTGCATTGTGGGTAATGTAGGTGCCAGGTTTATAAGGAAGACGAGTCATGGAATAAAAATGGTGATATCTGTTTCTGTTGGACTCATTATGGACAGTTTAAAAACTAATGATCACAATTGATACAACACCGTTATAGGAGCGCAAGTGGACACATTACCCAAAATGTAACTGGGCCACTGAGCGACATGAATGGAGACAATTTACCAGATTACATGCAGCTTCCTCTGGAGCCACAAAAGGCTTTATACTACTATTTTCACTTAGGTAGTTGTACTGGATGCTAAGAACTATGTTTTTACAATATGTGTGCTTAAAACTGCAGCCAGAACTTTACACAACATCAAATTTGAGATTTTCAGAAACGGGGAAAAGAGTTGCTTGCCTTGTTTGCCGGAACTGCATTTTAGTTTCTGTCATGTGCGCCTCGTCTTTTGTTCAGCTTTTTCTTCTTCTGCCGTTCCTCCTCGCAAAATGTTGCTCTTATCTGGTGCAAAATAAATGTTCATTTCTTTTTCCTCGTGTCCTTCGTGTCAGTGACTAAAGCTGCAGGAAGCTCTCGCTGCTTCAGCAAACCGAACCCTAAAATGTTCAAACAGAACACAGAGTTAATTTTGGAGACGATGGATGCAGAGGATGGACGAATTTGGAGGAAAGACACGTCTGTGCATAAATATTTCTAAGACAAAAAAGGGAATAATTCTAGCTGAATTTTAGTTCGTCTGTAAACACTTTGGCTTGAGTTACATTTTGTTTTGCATCCTGTTTTGTTGTTCTTCCGACTGCAGCTACCTAGCTGACTTAAGTCTGCTGAAAATAAAGTAAGTGTTTGTCCTCAACATGTTTTCTCTCCTTTCCTTCCTTCCTGTGATCTGCAACATAAAACCAATAAGCAGAATAGGAATTGATGAAATCTTTTTTCTCCTCTTTTCTGTTGTGGAGCAGTGTCAGTCCAGTGGGCTTTGGTTTCCAGCTGCTGTTGGTCTGATTAGCACAGGGAACTCCATTAGTGGCAGACAGAGAGGGGCTGCTGATCGTGGCCACTCAGCCATTACATGCCGCCATGAGATACTCCCCATTTTTCCCATTTTCTCCCCCCCAAATCACTCCGTTGTGGAGATGCAGTTGATCAGGCTGGCAGAAGCTTTCACCATCCTCTGTCTCTCCATTATAAAGGCACTCACACAGAGCTACAGCTGATGTTTATTTTGAATATTGGTAGTTTTTTTCGGTTAATCATTTACTTTTTGATAGTTATGTCTCACCTCGATTGTTGTCTGTATTCATTTTAATTGTTATATGTCTATCTCAAATAATTTTTCTGGTTAAATGTAGGTTAAAAAACCCTATATATTACTGCAAATAACGACAAATGGCCATCACAGTTTTCTACGGCCCAAGATGAATTCTCCTGCCAGCAGTGCAAAATCCAAAGAGGTTCAGTTTACAATGATATAATGTTCGAGCAGAGACTGTTAACACAGGAGTCATTTAACAAAACATTTACAGCCGTCAAAAAAACATTAATTTAAATGAATCTATTCCAAGTGGCTGAAGCAGAAATAATGAAGCTTTTCTTTTCCTCTTCAGTCCGTTTGTGAGGGACAGAGCAGATAATAGCAGATACACGTCTAGTGATCTGAGATAATGACGCTGATGATTAAAAAATTAACTTTCTGTGGATCAAATGTTTGATTAATTGACCTACATAAACACTTTTATTTTTGCCCTGACACAAAGTTTTTCTTAGTTCCATCATCTCTCTCCACCTCACACACACACACACACACACACACACACACACACACACACACACACACANTTTTTGCCCTGACACAAAGTTTTTCTTAGTTCCATCATCTCTCTCCACCTCACACACACACACACACACACACACACACACACACACACACACACACACATCCACACACACTGTGATAAGTGCCATGGTGCTTTTCTGACATGAGCTTCAAACTGGAGCTGGCAGGTGTCAGTCAAATGTTCCCATTAAGATGGAAATGATGAATTCACTAAGCAGCAGGAAATGTTTGACAGGGCAGCAGCCGGCTCAACCGCCTAACTCGGTCCAGCGCTGACATTTTCAATTAGTAAACAAGCCGCATCATTCCGCCGCAAACACCTGATTCATCTCGATCTGCATGTACGTAACTTTTCTGCTTCCAAAGCTATAATTGGACAATTCGGAGTGCAGCTGTGGTCAAAATAATTGCGAGTGTAGCCATTGTGACGCTCTGCATTTTTATAATTACTGCAGCAAAAGCATGATTCCTGCCACCAATTATCATAATGGTCACTGCTATTCCCAAAAGTACTGTATTTGTCTTAGAAATGTACATTAGCTGATGATCACAGTGAGTCCTCCTTCCTCTTCCTGTCTTGGTACAGCCCAGAGTTTCCACGGCGACCTGAAGGCAGAGCATCGTATGAGATTAAGGCAACCAGACACCGAGATACGGCGCATATTTGTTTTGATGCCTACACACTGCATAAAAGAAGGTGGCAGCCATTGAATGCGTCTACCCATGATGCTCTGGGGCAGCTCCCTGCCATCGGCCACTTCAGTTTCCCTTCTCTGTCTTGCATTGTGGCATTTCAAAAAGCATCAAACATCCCAAAGTGAGAATGAATCCGCTTCATCTCCGCTCCCTCATTCAGGATCAGATCCTTCGAGCTCTCTGATGTCATGCTTTGTTGTTTTCGTTGTGTTTTATTCCCTTGAAATATGAAACTGTGGAAACTTGCCAGCTCCTTTTAAAAAGAGGATGTTTGTGGCCGTAGTTCACTGTAGACAGTCAGATCCAGTCACTGGAATCTGGCTGTGATGCGTTCAAACGTGGTCCAGAACAGGAGTTTCTAAGCCCTCAAAGTTGTTACAAGATGGCTGCCTTGATAGAAATAAGTAAAACCTATTGTTCTGCTGTAGGAACCAGAATAATATTAATTTTTCTGAAACTTTTTTCACTCTCTCCCTTGTGTAGCGCTGCATTGGAGGAAAAAAACTTGGACTCTGGACTTTGTGGTGAAATTTGTGGAAATTGTTGCAGAAAAACAGTTTTCTTATCCTTTTCAGGAAGACAAGGCAAGTTTATTTAATATAGCACCATTCAGACACAAGGCAATTCACAGACACTTAAACAAAGACATTGAGGCATTAAAAACATTTTCAAATTGCAAATCAAAAGTTACAGATTTGAAGAAGTTATTTATCCATCTTATTGGAAAGCCACAGTAAACAATAACTGATCTAGAGCTGACCCTGATGACCTGTGATGTAACCAGTAAGATTATTAAAATCAATGCTTTCACACACAGGAAGTCAGTGCAGCGATTCAGTCCTCTTCTGACCCCTCAGATTTATCTCTGGACCCCCTGCGGTGTACTCAGCCCCCCGAGGCTGTGCACCACTCGTACAGTGTCTGTCCGTTTGCATTAGCGCTGCTTAATGATCGAACGTCACGCTCAAAATTTAAAGTGACATGTATGATCATCACCTCAGACGTGATCTTTTCATTAACCTGTAATTACATCCCAGGGAGCCGACGGGAAGCATCGCCGCCGTTCTGCCCGACTCCACCTGCTTCCTCCGCATCGTTGCCTCAAAGTGAATCCAGAACACGTCAATTCTTCCGCAGCCAATTCCACCACTGTTTCTGCTCCCCTTGAGCTCATTTACCACCAATTCCCCTTCCATCATGCCAAACTGTTTTTGGAGGCCGAGATCGGGCCAATTCCTGCTAGCACGACATTTCATTACGGCCAAGAATTGAACACATGGCGACCTCAGCTCAGCTCTCCGTCACCGTATCAGGTCAAGGCTTTCTTTTTTCTCTTCCCAGGAAAAAAAGATTTTTTATTTTTCACAGCCAACTGTCTAAGAGCTGTGGCTGCACAATCACCGCTCTCATAATGATATCAATCAGAGCCAATCAGAGCCAATCAGGATGTTCCCCTTTGAAGTTGCATGCTAATTTAGGTCCTAATGAACCTCGTCTTAGTATGATTTTGTCGCCAGCCCCGTGATTGCATTGATCAAGTTAACCTGCGTTGTAGCTCAGTGGGGGGAACATGTCTTGATTTTGCCTGTCAGACGTTCACGGGGAGAAACTGTCTTCGCAGCTTCAAAGCCGAGAAGCTGGCTGAAACCGGCAACGACTAGCGGTGACTGGGCAGAGTGCCAGTGTAGTGGGGCTGGGAAGTGCTTTCTTTTCGTGCCAAACACTGTTTTGGCACTGGCCGTATCCTCACATTCTGCCCACGGAGCACGGACACAGAGTCTGGCATTCGTTCAAGGTATCACACAGAGTAGTGGGGGGAAAAAAGCTCTTCCTCTCTCATGCTTCTCCAACCTCCAAACTTTTGACCCCACCCCTCAGTACTTCTGTAGCATTGTGTGGTGTAGTGAGCTGAAAGCGCTGGTGGAAGACATGTTCAGATCATTTACTCGGGTCAAAGTAACAGTGCCCACAGTATGAAAATACTACAACAGAGGTCCAGCAGACGTTTTCACCTGTGTCCATTTGTCAGTTTGTCAGCAGGATTACACAGAAACTGCGAATTGGATTTTCACAAAACTTGGATGGAAGATGGATCTCGGCCCAGAATAGACTCTGTTTGGTACTTTTGATGCGTTAATGCGTCATTTCCCACAGAATAATGCACAGATCTATTTAGGATTGTATTAAGGTGGCTGGTATCTATCCGTGAGTGCAATTGGATGCAGATCTGATGAGGTAAATTTATAGTTCAGCAGTTATTTGTGGGTTAAAGTGTAGGAGTTTGATGTTGGATTCAGCTTGATTAAATAAAAGGGTATTGTTGGGCCATCTAGGTTAGTGTGTAATACTACTGGATTGATATTATCATGCACCGGATGTAGGGATTTTGAAGCTTGAGCTGGTCGAGGTTGAGTAAATGTTCATTACCTTATCTATTGTTGGGTAGTTCAGAGGTTAACAATGTAATATATTTTATGAGATGATCAAATCTCAGTCATGAAACGTGAAAATGTAAGTCCTAACTAAAAAGCGAGGGAGACTTTTCTACGCACTGATGAGCACTGTGAGATGAGATTGAAGCAGCAGTAGCCTTGAATCAAGAATATTATTAAATAAATGTACATTAGAATTTGTTTGATAATGACTTCAACAAGGACTCGTGATAAAATTTCTTTACCACCATCATGAAAAAAAGGCTTTAACCATCCCCATGTGAACGTAAACCATCCCAAAAGTGTCATTACGTTGTTCTTATCCTCCACATTCATTAGTTGAAGACAAGAGTCAGACACACCAGGCATAGACGCAAATGCACAACTCAAAGGATGGTTCATGTTCTCCAGAAAGACAGTCTAAAGGTTGGTTTGGTACACAGGAAATCAATCAGCGTGGCAAACAAAAAGCACAAAAGGCTAAGCAGAGTCAAGGTAAGGGCAAAATAAAAAACAGGGTCCAAAACACTACGAGGTGAATACACTACGAAGAATCCTTGAACGCTTGTTACGAAGGGCGAAGACGAACTGGCAGAGAGAGCAGGGAGAACACAGACAGACTATACACAAGGGAGGTGGGGATAATTGGACACAGGTGTAACACATCATGGAGGGGCAGACGATCACAAGGGGAAACACACGAGGGCAGGAAACACACAGGGGCAGGAACGGGATTCGAAATGAGAGGAGAGTTGGACACCAAAATAAAACAGGAAGCAGAACCGGAAAGATGAAGTAAAATAAAAGCATGACGTTCAGTTCAGACGACACACGACAAGTTGAAGTATTCATATTCAAGGTACAAAAAAAAGTTTCGTGATCGTGGGGCGTCTGCCCTGAGCAGCAGCAGCATGGAGTCCTGACACTGGTGGTGAAGGTTGACGACTCTTCTGAGACAGATGGGCGGATGAAACGATGAAGCTGGTGAATCTATGATGACTGAGCGGTGATGGGGAGGTGGAGGGCTCGCGTATTTTTAAAAGACAGCAGCAGGATGATAGGCTGACAGTGAAGGTGTGTCGCTGTGCTGTAGTGAACAGCTGATGTCAGCCGGTAATGATAGACAATTAAGAGTGAGAGGAGTGAATGACAGGGTGTCTTCCTGTCTGTACTTTTGTTAGAGCTTCAGTGAAAGCATGAGAAGGCTGAGTCTGTTGTAGTGTAGCTCAGTTTGTCATTTTCTGAGCTTAAACCAACATACATGTAAAAAGCTGTTTTGTCCCAGAGGTGTCCTGGGAAAGATATCTGTCCATGTTTTTTTAACTTGACAAAAATGTCCTGATAAGATGAAGCTCTGCAGTTTGTACCAAACGTGAATCTTAATCTTAACTATAGATGTCATACACTGTAAACTTGACTAAAACCTAACTGAAAACATATCATGTGTGGTTAAAAAGTACTGATAAAATCCATCTACCTCAGCATTTTACTTCGGTGCAGTATTGTAGAAAATGCTCCCCTTTTTTTCTACCTTCGGTTGGCAGATTTTCTTGGGTGAACGATAATGTTGGCCTGTCTGAACTTAAGCTCTAATAGTTCTCAGGGGATTAATAAATGTAACCTAATCCTGCTTTGAGAAATGACAAATTGAATAAAAGATGTTCTGAACTGTTCCAAACCGCCCAAGTACAGTATATGGAAACATTGTCTGAGTGTGTCTGTAAAATGTTACAGAGGAAGAGAGTAAGATACTAGAAATAAGGAAAAGGAGAAAAATCTTTCTTTTTATATAATTAAGCCGTAACAGTGAGCTGTTCACCGAGGCGCATTTGCTGCCAGACACTCAGGCCACTTTAATTGCCATCTGCAGGTGAAAGCAGCTTCTCCTGTCGACACACTCGAGCAGATCCAAACGCGTAATGGCCTCTCCAATGTTTTTTGTTCTCTGACTTTTTAAGTTTTCCAGCGAGCATTTAAGCTGTTTCTGCGACTGTCTGCTAATTGGGATGTTCGGCGCACTGGCAAATTGGTCGATCAGTGGTGTAAGAAGTCGTACTGAGAGAGGGGAGAATAAAGAGAAAAGGGAGAAGGCAAGTGACAAACAGGGCCACGGTGAGACGGTTCGCAGCTGCCAAGCAGGTAGCTGCCCTCGCAATGTGACACATCTGCCACCTCAAACAAGGTGCACCGAGGAGCTGCCAACTACCACCACTCCAGCGTTTTCTCACACTCCTACGAAAGACAGGTGAGCTCTTCTCACACGCCACTGCTGTTTGAAATAAGCCGTAGCAGCGCTGAAGAGAAAAGAAACAGAAAGGAAGAAAATAATGTTAAGCCTCCTGTGTGGACTTTGCGGTGGCAGGAGTGACAGCGTGCCTTCCCAGGAGACACCTTGGCTCTGCTATTGTCACCACTATGGACACAGTAGCCCTCTGAAATTAATACAAGCTGACCACCAGCCTGCTCTCTTGGCCTCGACGGGGGACAGCAGGCTTATTCGGGCTGACAGAACCTGTGACTTGTCCCAGCAAAGCCTGGATGTCCCGGCTGCACTGGGACATTGACCAAACGCCACTCTGCATGAAGCGCTTGCTTGATTATCGCTGACTTTGGCTTGGTTAAGTGGAATAACGGCACCAAGGTGACTTTCACAAAGCACCGACTGTGTAGATATGTCCGATAGTGGCTTTTTAAAAAGGAATGCACACATCTATCGTTGACTTAACACACTACATACTTTTTAATTTGAGGCGTGCTCGGAGTGCTGCTCCTCTTCTATGCAGGATTTCCTCAGTTGTAACGGAAAGAGAAATAATTGGTAATGTAGCGCTGCATTAGGCTGATTGTTTTCTACGCATCAGTAAATAGCATTTAAACATCTGACTCTCAGCCCGGAGCCAGCCACTGATTCACATAGCAGCAGTGGCACTCAGATGTGACAAATCCAGCCAAAGCATGCACAACTGAACACACACACACACACACACACACACACACACACACACACACACACACACACACACACACACACACTTTATGAGGACTAAAGTCAAGCCCTTTCTGCAGTGTTGTTCTGCTGGCCCATCGATGGAGGACCTCCTGATGCGATCAACAGCTGTCTCTCAGCTGAGTGGCGAGCTGATGGCTGCCTGGTGTTGTTCTGCCTCAGTGTTGCCCGTCGGGGTCAGCCCCTCATCCCTCTCCCCCCATCAAAACCCCTCTATATGTGCACACCTCGACACTGAGCTGAGTAACAGTGATGCTCCTCACAGACGGTGGGCTGCCTGTGAATGGTAGCATGCTGGTGGGCGGTGTTAGCCAGTTAGCTCGGACTTCGCGGCCTCTCTGTGCCAGTCCCAGTGACTTCTGTTCACACAGTTGGTGGAATATTTTCACTATGCTCACCTTCAGAGGCAAAAGGCAGAGTCGTATATTTCATCTGAGCAGGCTGACAAATGTATTCTGTTCCGGGTAGGATATTGATTTAGTGCATCACTCTAAAATTCAGCTTTCTAGACAATCTAGCAGCCTCGCATTTGTTGTTGAGCCGCCCATCTCTCTTTCTCTTCTCTTTCCTCCTCATCCTCATTTCATTCAAAGCTGACGGCCTCCTGTATAAAACGATGAAGAATTACAATGAAAAACCCTGCGTAGGTTCATAAGTGACTGTGTTTACACAGTCAGAACACACAGCACACTCTTTACATTAGGTTTATGAAGCTGTGCGTATGCATGATCAGTTCTACAAACCTTAATGATGAAGAATCTGGGCGTTCGAGACTCATTTCTCCCATAGTTAGCCATAAATGGACTAAGACACAGCCTTAATTAACTGTTTTCATTAGAGCTCGACAATACATCAGTTGATCTTCGCTAAGTACACAAGTATCGATGAATGTGACAGTTATTAGGCAACAAGGAATTGTAATAACAGCAATGCCGAACTAGACTTCAGCTGATTTGTGTCACCATTAAGAAGTTCGTCCATCAGAGATCATGAACAGGTTCATTTTTACACTCAGTACAGTCACCTACAAATCTAAGCAACCCACATCAGGATTGATTGTTCATGTTTAAAGAACTACTATCAGCTGAAAAAAACAATGTCTGTGTCGACCTTCAAAATGTAGATTGTGCCGCATCATCAAGGTTCTCCACTGATTTCAGATCAGCTTTTGTTACACACGGCTGTGGTTATTATAGTGTCAATACCATTCTGACATATCATTCTATGTTCAGACAGCGAGGAAATCTGGTTTGTTTAATCACACAAGATCTGAAAGAAGGATAGTCGCTGTTGTATCACACTGTTATTTGCAAGTGATCAGATTTTGGGTGCAGGCATCTCCAACATATCTGCATTGGGTCGCTGTGGTAACGACGTAGGCGTTAATTACTCCTTGTGCTGGTGACACTGAAGCAGCGATCAATCATTTCGCCCTCCGATCAGTCATGTTGTCAAGCAAATTATTTCAGTGTGACTCCACCGACTGTTGTTTTTGCGTCTTCTCCCATACAGCTCGGCTAGTAGCAGATTTGACATCGTTGTGTGTCGTGCTGAGAGAGAAACTTGAAAATGAAATTCCATGGAAACAGTCAGGGCGCACAGATTGAGATGCTTCTGTAGAAACATTTCAAACGAGCTTCAAATGTTGTTTGTATCTGACACATTTCATGTCGCTTTCTGCTTTCCAGACCTCCAAAAAATTAATCTTGATAAAATCTGGAAATGCCAACAAACTGATTTTTTTTTTTTAGCTTTATGTCCCTTAAACCCAGTATGATGAGTGATATCGCTTCACAGTGGAAGATAAAGTCAATAAAACATTGACACAGTTGTTTAATACATTGCACATCTCTTCCTTTTCCTCTTATGCAAATTTTTCTTTACATTTTCCTCTCCTCTCCTTCTGGTCTTGCACTTCCTCATCATCGCGGCACTTGTCGAGCAGTAACATGTAATTAGCATCAAAAGGCCATGTCCCGTGCAATATCTATGAGGTCTGACATTTGTGGCCAGACAGGGATCCCTCTGATGACCCCGGGGCCTCGCACATGAAGGGGTCTGGGAAATATCAGACACCATTACTCACCATCTTGTAAGAATATTCAGCCCAGAGATATCCAAGTTCCTATGATAGGTCAAAACTCCAAGCACTCCTCTCACAGTGATGAGTGTCGGAATGATTTATGGTTGTTTGTGGTGTTCGTCATGCCTGTAGCTGTATCTTATTCAGCTGGTGCAGTGCAATATCCTTTTTTCTAGTTAGCAGGCTGACAACAGCCTCTACAGGCGCGGCCACTTCTCTCGCTACGTCCAAGATGTGAAATCCCTTGCAACACAAGTTGCATTTGTACAAATTCAACAACAGCCCCAAGGTAAAGCTGGGCTGAATTTTACTCACATGTTCCAGGAGGAATGGCTAAGGGCCAGTGACCACAGTCTCACTGGTGGTAATCTCAGGTGGAAAAAACCAGATGCCCTCAAGCATGGCTCTGCTCTGGCATTGCCTCAGTGGGCACTCAGTCAATATTGTACCATTGTTACCAGGGCTGCCCATGTTGCTCCTGGTATTTTTTTGATATAGTCTGCATGCCCAGACTTCCAGATTTGACAAATGAATATCTGCAGTGATGAATGATTGGGAAATTCCAAGCGGATAAAAGCAAACTGGAATGTAGAATATGCGGCAGCTTGCTGTAGTGGTTTAATTATGAAATGTGAGCTGGTTTAACACTTTGCCGATACGACTGACCTCCTTTTCTCTTGAGCTCAAAATAGCTCACTCCCACTGCCAGTCCTGCACCTGGGTCTTTTGGCAGGAGTCAAGCAAATCTGATCAGCCTTCCTAACATCGTTTTGCCGTCAAATTGATGAAGCATGTCCAACCCAGAGCAACAATCCTTTTCTGCTGTCAAGCTCTGTGTCTGTGAACTCGAGGCGGGTATCGTGTTGATGCGTGCCAGTGTGGAGACAGAGGAGTGGCAGCAGGATGGATGCCACCCCCCGGTGAGAAAATGAGTGGAATCACAGCATTTTTCCGCCCAGCTGACACCCAAGACAGATGGAGCTAGCGAACACTGCCGCGCAGCCCCAGCCAGAACCATGGCAACAGCGTATACGCGGCAAAAGAGAAAGCCTGCCAGGCCAATCAGAGAGGAGAACGCATCGCCACCTAAGTAGGTCCCTGAGGTAGATTCAGAGAGGATGATGGCCTAGCGAATGGAGGTTGGGGCTGAAAGAATCAAGAGGATCCATCATAATGTTGGTGGAAGATTGAGAGAAGTATAACACCGTATGCTTCATATCCTGAGGGATGATTTGATATAGGCTGTGACAACTAGGATTTTAGATCACAGGCAAAATGGCATGTCGTCATCATGCCTCTGTAGCGCTGTTAAACAGTAGCAGAGCCTCGAGGCATTTGTGTAGTTGATGTGTTTTTAGGGAGTTGTTTGAAGAGTGCCATGCGCCTCTCATGAATCGAATTCACCTTATCGTATTTCTGTATTGTTGCCTGCAGGGAATTTGTCATTTCACTCAGGGATCAGTTGCACAACTGCAACCTTACAGTTGCTGGAGGTTCAGCATCTCCATTAAAGGCACTTCTGTGTGCTTGACCTCAGGCCCTGTAGCAGAATGAAAGTGTGAATCCACCACCACCTTGTTGACCAAGCAGCTTGTTGTTAAAAGGTGATGGTGGGGCTAAAGGATTTACCTGAATTCCCTGAAAGATCTATGGCATCAGACCATCGATGTACAAAACCCTGTTTCAAAACCGAATCTGATCATTTGATGAGCGTTTCTGACATAAATATGACAAAGACAATACGTTGAGTATTGAGTAATGTCATTGATTTTTCGAAATGCTTGTTCTGAATTTGGTGTCCTATCTTGGTTTCCTGCTTCATGTTGAATTGCCTAAGCTTTTCCCCATGGCTGAACGTATGGCTTGCACATCTTTACCGTCACAAAGTTAAATAGGATGTGTGTGAATTTGACAGATTCTAAACTACTAAACAACAGGATGATGAGGTTACCACCATTTATTTATCCATTAATTGTGCAGGAAGACCTTATGAGATTTGAGTACTTATTCAAGATTCTTTGATGGACTGTTTTTCTCTAAAAGCAATGATGGATGGATGGATAGATGGATAGATAGACATATAAATCAGGAACATTTTGTAAAACTGCTGTCAGAAACCACAGTTTGTACGTTTAGGGTTGTAACAGATTCTCAGCGTAGAAAATGAACTGGGACGGATATTTTATTTTCTCTGCGGTGGTTAAAACTCAGCCCTCACAGCGTTATCACACCATCTAGTTGGGAGGGACTGCGGTGCAATGTGGGAGGCCAAGGTAAATGTCATAAAACATGTTCTCATTGTGCAAGTAGGGGGAAATAAATAAGATTGCAGCACATTTTCTCGAGCGGATGTCGAAACGGCTCGTTTTTTAATGGAATTTGTGTTGATTGAAAATGCGTCAGTTTTCCTATTACTTTCAAGGTTTAACCGCCTGAAAATGACCCCCACGTGACCTCTCGTCACAGGTCTCAGATCAGTACTGTCAGCTGCGCTTTCTGATTCTCCTGCTTCGTCTGCAGGAGTGCAGGCGATGCTTAATTTACAAATGCTGAGGGGAAAAAAACAGTCAAACCGCCGTGTCTGCATTTCCTGAGAGGCTCTGCAGCACTGCAACACCTTTCGTTACGACACCCACTCGCTCACATTTAGCCAGATAAAGCACCTATTGACTAGGGTACAGTATAATAACCAACTCTAAAAGTATTCACTGAGGACATATTCCCACTCTTAATCGAGAAGAATCCAGTTTCACCTTGTACTTTTTTTTTCTACCTTTAAAAAATATGTGACATCACAGCTGGCTGATGAAAATGTCTATGATTATAACAAGTGAGCGGCTGCCTCAGCTCTCATCCCTTTTGAAGAACTTGTGAAATTGAGTTTTTGGAGTGTCTCACTCGTTTCAATTTTCTAGGAAAAGCAGAGAAATTTCGCGGCTGTGAATGGCAGTTATCTACGCTACGCAGCCAGTGCACTGTGTTAAGCTGAATTGCCTTTTCTTCACAGACTCTATGGAGGCTTGGTGATTATGTAGAGCAGAATTCCTTTTTTTTTTAAGGATAGATTACACAGAGTTTTGTCAGTCAGAGCTGTAACTTTAGTGCATGTGCTGCGCGGGTTGAGATGCATGACAGCGAAACGCCCAACAAAACCAAGGACACGATCTTTGCTTTCGGGAGAAGGAGAGGAAGGATATACCAACAGGTATATTAAAGTTGTGCATGAATATAAATATGTAGGTTCAGTAATTGATGAAAACTGTCATGGTATATAAACGCAGGTGTCATCTATCTGAAAGGATTATAATGATTGGATTTCATGCAGAAGCTTTGACAGTTTGGAGTGGACTGTAGGCGTTTCTGGCATTTATCAATAGGAGTTTGAACACACAGAATTATTTGTTCATCTTTGATCAATGTTTTAATCCAAAAATAAAGCCTGCAGATCACCTGTAACTGCCATTGTTACTAGATGACAATGTCATGGCAAATGAACACTAAACACTTGTTTTTCTGAGGAAATATTCAAGCATCTGGCAAAAGAAGACTTTTTTTCTTTACCTCAAAATACCCTTGCTTGAGAGTAACAGAGGCAAAACCATACAGTAGTTCTTTATTTCCTTATTTACACTAACTTCACGTATATAAAATTATTAAAAAACAACTGATATATATATGGCTGGATTTGAAATCTCATTTGTTACATGATGCATCACTCATTCCAGAGTCTGGCCTGTACCTGAATCAGGACAGAGGAAGAAGAGACGGTGGCTATATGATCACTCATTGGCTGATGCAGGCTCTAGAAGACTCCTATTTACAGACACAAGATGACACCTAACACATACAGAATCTCTGAAAGGATGATAAACGAAACTAAAAGAAAAAAACGCCGCCCTCCTATCTATTTGACAAGACAATAAGCTCCCATAGAAGCGCACATGAAGGATTTCTACCATAAACATGAATCTCTTATATGGGGCTTTAATTTACAGTGGCGACAAACACATAAATAGGACATAAACACATTCTCAGGCAAACATCTGTCTCTTCTCTATTCCACACACACACACACACAGCCGCTCCCACACATGCATGGCATCACAGTGGCCATATCCTCCGCTGAGTCGAGCCTTTGATGAGGCGGGCGATCGTCTTTGAAGCCCGGCTCTGCCATCAGGAGCTTTTAAAGAAGCCCCACTGCTCTCCTGCTCTCCTTCTCTCTCTTCCCCTTCTCTCACACTCTACAAACAACTAGCTTATATCGCCAACTGAACCGCAGATACACGCTAGGCCACACAGATAAACCCAAATCTGATCTGCCTCATCTCGCCTTGCTTCCTTTCATCCCAGTCAAAGATTCAGACACAAACCACCCCCATCTTTTCTCTCTGTCTTTTTCTCTGACTCTCTTCTTCTTCTTTTTTTTCTCCCACTGAGGCTGTGACTGCTTTATCTTCTGCATTTTTATCCTCACTCCCTCACCGCATTGTGCTCCCTCCAATCTCATTACCACTTTAGTGCAATCCGGGGCTTTTGTCTCGCAGATTATGTTTATCACATTTGGAGAATGAACAACAGGTATTTGAAGTATGTTTCCTGTCCGGCATTCAGAGGTATCTCAGAGGAGGAGGATGGAAGTCTTACAGTATAAACAGGAGATAGAGACGTTTTGATTCTGCACATTTTGTTTGCGCCGCAGCAATCCTTGGCTTGTCGTCATGTCCGATTCTTCCTCTTCTTCAAGAAGCTTGATAAGGATGACGGTGTTATCGTACATCTAAATTATTTAGCTGTGCCACTGACATGTCAGTCAGTTGGTAATTTTTCAGGCCAAAATGTTGGTTTTGCATAGAAGATGAGCCCAATCGAACGAGCATATTCCCATGGCTGCATAGCCGGGTGCCCGTCAGCTCAGTTGGTAGAGCAGGCGACCCATATACAGAGGCCCTGTCCTCGCTGCAGCCGCCCAGGGTACGAGTCTGACCTGTGGCCCCTTGCTGCGTGTTGTCTCCCCTCTCTCTTATTCCACTTTCTGTCACTTCTGCTGTCCTATCAACAAATCCATAAAGGCCCAAAGGAAAAAAGAATGACGACAGGGCCAGTCGTCTAACACCTCCTTAAGGACAGACTTGTTTTGCGATGCACCACCTCTGTGAACTGCAGCTTATAACGAACAGCGCAGCCTCTGGATGAATCTGGCACGGCTTTAGAGTTTAAGATTTTGCCGCTGATTGCAAGTCGGTGACAGGGTATGAAAAAGTGCGCGTCAAAACTTTAATCCGTCACCCACACAGCCTTGCGGTGTCTCAGCCATTTGCATGTACCTGACAGACAGTCTCAGACAGTTTTTCTCTCTTAAGCTTTAACAAGATCTCTCAGATTTCCTGCAGTTTCTCGGCGAGTGTTGTCTGCCGGTGCCCACATATGAAGGTACCCGTTAGTTCTTGGATCTGTCTGCCAGGTCGGCCAGGAGGTGCCTGCTGTCCTCCCACGCCAGGCCTCAGAGACTCTGTCATGGCCCTAATGAGAAGTGGATCTGACATCCTCTCCAACCACTGCTCCTCTCTGCGTCCCGTCAGCACCCACCTCTTCCTGTTCCTCTTGCCTGGTAATGATGGCAGAGAGGTTGTGGCACTAGGTGAATTGTAGGGTGAATTATTGATGGGTCATCGGGCCTGTCTGGTCTTTCAGGAAGGGGCTGATCTTGTATGACATCCATCAATGCGTAAACAGGTATGCGAGTGTTGTTATGTGCTACGGGAAATCTGTCATTTTTTTCCTGTGTAGACCTTTGAGAGAGGCAGCTGATGAGGCCCGGTGTGCCGGCATTATTATCTCTGAAGGTGCGAAGACAATGCTCGCAGTGATTTGCTCTGACAGATGGCTCAGAGAGTGAGCGCTCCACAAATCCAACCAGGAGTCTCCATGTATTTTTCTAAACAGTGGAACATGGGGGGGAGATTAAACTCGTCCCTCTGGAGTTCCCCTCTTGTCTTTTTCTTTCATTTGCAGACATGCCGTTGCAATAACTCTGCACACAACAATCAGCTTTTAGATGGACAAAACAGCAGCATCTGACTTCCCAGAGAAAAAAAACTGAAGCATGCAGTGCCACTCGGTGGCTGCCCTGTAATATGAAGAGATTAGACTGAAACGTCCCAGTGATGACCAGTTATGTTTACAACAGTCAGTCAGGCACATCTTCACAGGATCCATAATCCTCTGCAGCAGGAAAGGTTTTTGTTTTTTTCTTTCCTCTCTTCCTGGCATTCACACACACACACACAGGGCAGATATAATGGTGTGCTTTCATACTCATCGTAATTAGGCTCTGGGTAACGTCAAGAGCTGAGGCAGAAGGCAGAGAGTACATATGCACAGTAATTGCATCATTGAATCGAGAGAAATAACAGCAAGTGTGACTGCTGTATTATACAGTAGCGGCAGTCAGCAAACTGTGAAATGATTTGTATAAGCCCGGTTTAGTGGGTCAAAGGGAGGGGTGGAGAGTAGGTGGGCGGCTCATGTACTTGAGAGGAGGAACATTTAAGCTGATGAACATTGCTTAACAATATAGCTGTAATGTGGACTAATTTAGAGCGGCTCCTTTTCCAGCGGGAGCCTGATTGAGCTGCCGCCACTTGTTTGTTTTCCAATTTGGGCTTTGGTGGGTGCCTCCATTTTACCACGGCGTTTGTTATGCGAGGAGTCCTCATGTCTTATTTATTGGATCTGCTTTAGCATGTTCGCCTACTCGCTCTCAGGCGATGCGATGCTGCATAAATTATGCAGAGTACTTTTCGTTTTTTCCCGGCGTGGGACTGCGGGCCACGCGTTAGCAGACATCTATGTGACTGTTTGCTGATTGAGACGCTGAAACATGTGTCCCATGAGCAAAAATACAGGAAATAATTAAGATATTCCAAGAAATCAATGGCAAGGATGGAATAAAATGTAGTTTCTTTTAAAATAGCAATCGGTAGACTTTGCAGAGAGCCTTCAGTACAACATAACCTTGAATATTTAATATGAATCTTACACAACACTAATGCTGCTCAATACAGCCGCCATCTGCAGCTGAATGTTGAGAGCAGGGTAAAGCTTTTCTCAAAGGCACCAGCACCGAGATTCAGACCTGTTGAACCTTATTTGTGGAGTGTAGGTGCTGCGACCTGCAGACTCTGCTGCTTCACAGTCAGCTGGCACCAGCAGCTTGTGAAATGAAGAACGAAATCAATGTTCAAGAAAAAGTCTCCTCCTGTCAGTCTTGTCAGATCCAGCTGAGAGGGTAGAAATATTGGGGGAAGATGACTGAAGCGGAGAACTTGTAATATTCCTTTCAATCAGCGACGACTACACCCTGAGATACCTGTTTCTGTTTGAGTAACGCTCCATGTTCCCTCGTCAGGCCCTTGAAAACACAGAGAAAAAGAAAAAGGATCCTTAATAATGATCAGTGCCACATGGAGAGAATCAACAAGTGCAACCGCTGCTTAGAAAGAATCGACTTCTTGTTTCAGTTCCTTCGTGCCGAGTGTCCTACTGTATTACAGCCTCTGTGGATTAAACTTCAGATATCGCTCAGCCGGCAGCAGCCGCTGAACCTTGTTTGGATGTGAATGTGTGTGATTGTGATTGTGGATGCACATTTTTAAACCACTGAGGTACTATTTTGTTAAAACAACAATGCACAAAGCACTCCGGCTCTTCCACCCACATGCAGCAGACTGCAGACAGAACCCCACAGGCGTACGGTTTAACTTAAGATGAAACTCAAACTTTTATTCCTGGTTGGGAGTTTGCAAACAGTCTTCTCAGTCTGAGTTATTGATCATATCAACATCATTAGAGGTGTAGAATAGAGCCACGCTTGGTTGAAGCCCCCTGCGGCGAAAGAAAAGCTGCAAGTTGGTTTTGACTAAGCAAGAAGAAGCTTTACCTCCATTTTCTTATTGTGATTGAAGGGAAGAGTCCCACCCCATGTCATGCATGATTGGTGAGTGACAGTGACAACACCAGCGCCTTTCTGAAAAGTTTAGGGTTTTTCAGCCAGAAGCACTTGTGAGTGTTTGAAACGACTGAAAAAAGATGTTGTCTAAAAAAATTGTTACGTCGCCACAAAACCTAAGACTTCAGATTTTATTAGAAACTTTATTAACAAACGGTAAATTCGTACTTAAAATGCAGTTAATAGTTATGTCTTTGTTAACAAACAATGACAGCTTGTTTATTCAGTTATGGAGGAAAAAAAAAAATTCTGAGTTTCTTTAATGTTGCAAATATTAACATTTCCTCAAACTACGTAGTGCCCCTTTAGACCAATCTGTTTTCTTTGTCTGATGTGATAGTGAACTGAATATCTTTGGTTTGGTTTGGAGGCTGTTGGACTAAACGTGTGGAGACGTCAACTTTTCTCCACCTTCTCCTGACATTTTACAGCACAAACGATGAATCCAGATGATAGCTGGCACATTGATTAGCAGTGAAAACAATTGTTAATTGCCGCCCGACAATCAAGCAACGCAGCATATAAAGAGCTGCAGATGTGACCTTTAGTCCACAGAATGATGGCACAAACATCAATGACGCCGGGAAAGAACACCTGCGTCAATCATTTCTGTTTTTTTCTCTGGCTCATCCACAAGTGATCAATGACGTCGCGGGCCATCTAAGCCGATGATTGACATGTCAGTGTTTTTCCCGTGTGGACGGACAGACTCTGCTGCCATTTAGCTGCTTGATAGATTCTGTTTTTGATCAGGGGTAAAAGCTGTCCTCTGACATTCAGGACAAACAGAAAAGATAATGAGAGAATTACCGCGGACTCGCATGTTGGTGTGAGATAGTGACGGAGTTTGCAGATCTGCGTTCGTAAGCTGCCAAATAGGAATTATTTATCTGCGGTCTGAAGAAAACTTTTTTTTCTCATCCAGGCGACATCAGAAGATTCTCAAAATGTCACCTACCGAGTTTTTTTTTGTTTTTTTTTAACATTCCTCCTTATTTCTGGTGCACAGGAACCTGATGCGACTTCTATGAGAGGCAATCGGTTGACTGTGAGCTATGTCTGTGCCAGACCGGTAACCAGACAACATTATGCATCCATTCTGCTTTGTTCTCCCAACCAGAGGACAGAATGAAGGAAAACCACAAGCAGGCCTTTGAAGCTGAGCTGAAATTTGCCTTCAAACTGCAGATATGTTTTTCCATGGCACGGCTGCTTACTTTCCATTTCTCATCTTCAGCCAGTCAGGCTTTCTGCCTGCTTTGTCTCCTACATCTCAGTAATGCGAATAAAGAGGAGGTGATGGCAGGCGGCAGAGAGATGGGGCTTTGTTCTCACATTAAAAAGCGACACTCTGAGTGAGGGATTTGTGCTACTGATGAAGCTCTCGGGCTGGCCGCTAAAACATGGCAGCCAGACGCGCAATTAGTCTAGTTTGTTGCGGCGTTATATATTCAGCGTGTCCGTCACCTGTCTGATCGAGCTCGAGAATGTGTCTTAAATGTGAAGAAGAAACAGGTGAGACAAACTAAGTGAGAGGGTTGGTTGTCAAGCCAGGAAATTCAGAAGGAGTCAAATAAAACCTCTGTAGGATTAAGACACTGACACGCTGAGATCAATCAGTGTATTTTTCTTACTGTCAACAGAAGCTACGATGAATTAATCAGAATGAACGTGTCGTCTCGAAGTCTGATACATCTTATCCCTCCGTACCGTAGGCCGTTTATTGTTGTCCAAAATTAAATAAAAAGAATGAAAGAGTCACACTCGAGTCACACTGAGAGACGTCTTTCATTGTCGTGAACATGGTTAGTTTATTTTATTTCAGTCCCACAATCACCGTCGTGCTGCTGTAAATACTCACCAGAGCGCCAAATCAGCTGCTAGTTCCCAGTAAATGTTCCGTTTATGCCTGTTTGAGAAACGTTTGGAGGTGCGTTGGCATTTCTGCTTTCAATATATATTATGGTGAAACACACTGATTGGAAAGAGCTGGAGGCGTCATCATATTGATCCTGCGCCACTATTATTTATAGCATAGAAATCTGCCAGCCCTCACCCTAAAAACCAATGAACAGCTGTTTCCACCGTCATTAAGCCTTTAAAAAAATAATTTAAAAAAGAATATACATCTTTGTTTCCTCTTTCTGAAGATGCGTGTGTTCAGTAGTCACCAACAGGCACAGAGCTGTTAGCAACAGACAGGACAGGAAAGTCGTCACATGTTGAGAAAGAGACAAACTCGTTTTTGCTTTCTGTCTTTTCAAGGAATTGTTGGCAAGGAAAAAAAAAGAATATTGCAGAAGGTCAACGTGCTCCTCAAAATGCTCAAACAGTGCATTTTATTTCCTAGTTTCTTTCTTCCTTCACAACTACATTTTAGCCAGACGGTCTGAGGAGCTCGAGCTAAGACCTCTCACACACACGGTAGCTAGTATAGAAGAGTGCAAAGGCCCATTTTCTTGTGTCCCTTTCTCCCCGAGGCGAGGACTGAGAGGTTTTACTGGTAAACAGAAGTGGCAGACCTCGAAATGTTGCCTCCGAGTCTCTCTCTCTCGCTGGGCTCTGACCATGTTTGCTGTGGGAGAGATGACTGCATGCCTGATGCGTGTCTTCAGTGGTTAAGATCTGATAGAAAAGCCATTTGTGTCCAGCCTCCCATCCGCCATCCTACCGGGAACTCCAGCTGAAAGGGAAGAAAGGACCTGTCGGCTGTCACATCGGATCAATGTCGGGCTCCACTGAGTTCCACCATTCTGCCGTCTCATCAGACAGGCGGAGAGAAGTTTTAAAAATCACGAACATAACCACTCTTGGAACACGATGATGGCTTTGCATCATGGGATGGATGGGGGGGCGGCGCACACGCACAAAGTGCAATTTCAGTAGCACTTCAGTAATGAATCTCACGTGCTGGTGGAGGCTCTCAGCGTGGCGCCGGCGACCAGCAGTGTGTCAGTGAAGACAGATTTATGAACACGGCCTTTAATTTAGCCCGTGTGCTGCGTACGCTAAATCACTGAGCAGATGCCAGCCAAAGGGGTTTTACGATAATTAATCAAGTAATTTATAAACAAGCAAAGAAGAATAAACGACTGCAATATAATCTGCTGCCCCTGCTTCTTGCCCGTGTGTTTCGTAATGTGAGTTTGTGTGTTTACGGTGCATGATTACATGTCAAAAAAGCATGTTTCAGTGTGAGATTCAAAAACGACGCAAGCGCAACATACATGAGAGCAAGTGTGTGTGTGTGTGTGTGTGTACTGCATGTGCTTGTTTTTAACAAAGTGTGTGTCTTCTTTGTGTGTGTGCATCTGTGTGCCTCTGGTGGTGGTAGAGGAGCGATGAGGAGCGATGGGACCAGGCGGGGGGGTCATTAGTGCTCTCTTTGATAAAACAGAGAGCCAGGGGACTGGAGAGGGAGCACAGCACACACAAACACACACATTCAGCACAGCCTGTTTTGAATTATTCTGCAAGAATTAACAAGTGTGTGTGTGTGTGTGTGTGTGTGTGTGTGACACATTCCTCAACCCGGCCCACAACCTTTCTGAAAGAATGCAGACCCATGTACTTTCATGACTGATACCTTAAAGCTAGTATTACTTAATAATAATAATACTTAGCGTAAAAATTCAATGTTGTCTTTAACGTACGATAAAAACATTTTGGTCGTCTCAGCTGAGAGATTCTTGTGTCTCTGTGCCGGTGATACCTGTGGCTGGAGGCGTTATGTTTTGGAGCTCTTGTGAACGCAGTATCTCAAGAACGCTTTGAGGGAATTTCTCCAGATTTGGCAAAAACATCCACAGGGACTCAAGAATGAACTGATGTGATTGTGGCAGTTGTAGGTCAAAAGTCGCTGTGACCTCACGACACCCCAGTCCCATAAACGCCATATCTCAGAAACGCCTTGAGGTAATTTCTCCACATTTTAGGCCTTAAAGTGGCAACTGACGACTTTTCCTGTCTCGTGTTTCCAAGTGGAATCAATATTGAAAAGACAACTGGATCGTTTCCGTTCTCTTAGTCGCAAAACATCTACAATAGAAATGTATCGGCAGTTAGCTTCTTTTCCCCGGAGACACACCCACACAGACCTGAACCAGACTCGCTGGGCTTTCTGATGAATAATAAGTAAAGATGTCTGACCAGACAGTGATCGTTTTTGAATGTTTATTGGTGTAACGCAGGCTCTCGTCTGACTTAATGCCTTATTTCAGGGTCGGGCATTCAGCCTATACAGCAGACAACATCTTCAGACAGCCTCTGTGAGAATATCTTATTCACCAGCCTGAATCGAATACTGGCCCTTCTGAGAAGTGAAAAAAAAAAAGGGAAGGCTTTTGCAATTTCTGGTGAATGCAGTCGTCAATTGAAGAACTGGTCTGCTTGTTCACTCTGTCCTGTTTGTCATCATTTATTTACTTTGCGCCGATTTGTAACTGTTACTCTTGACAGCAAGAGAGAGTCTATGATATAAGGTTTGTTTGAAAAGCTGTGACATCTCACGGGATTCGCTATCATGCAGAGGCTCATGGGTAGGAATCGGTCCGTATACATGTATAATGTATAGAAAGTCGATGAGATGTGTGCATACATTAGGTGTGATGAAAGGTACAAAACTATGAGAAAATGAATACACAGTAAGGCGACAAAGACTATTTTATATTGATAAACACAATAATAATGCAGGCGAGTATATTCCACCAGTCCGACTGTAATTTGTCTCTCACTCCATCTTCCTCCATGTTTCTGCTGAGTCACTGCTCCGCACCGCTGCCACGCTCACAATCTCTCTGACTGTGCCTCTCTCGTCCTCGTCCAGACTCCCTTTTCCCTCCGTATTCCACGTCCGTCTCTTCTCAATCACTTCATCTACTTTCTCCTGTCTCAGAGGCTTTCTGTATCTTTTTTTTTTTAATCTCTCCCTTTTCCTCTCACCTCTGCTCTGCTACCTCATCCCTTTTTCATCCCCCTCAGATGTCTCTCTCTTTGTCAGGATTCCAATATCATTGTCTGTTCTTTTCATTTCATGTATCATTTAAAAAATGTTTTCCCACTGGCTAATGGAGATCTGGTGGCTGATAAACCAGCTCATAAAAATGATACCTTAACTTAACCTCATCCTTGGCTTCAGAGGGTCTGGCCGAGAGGAAGTGCGGTTTTAAATGGACTGCGTTAGATTACATTGATGAGGCTTTTAATCCGGCTGGAGCTGTGTTGTAGCGGGGGCCTTATGTTTCATATAATTAGCTTCAGAGGGCAAGCAGGAGGGGAAATGTGTGCCGGCCTGTGACAGTGATTATTTTAACGATACAGTATGTAACACATCTGCATTCAAATATCAAGAAACAACTTTGTTGAGTTGTTTACTTACAATATCCCAAATCTTTCCAACGATGTTTAAACCCATTTCACCAGATGTTCTAACTATTGGGAGAGAGTCAGAGTGAGGGTGGAAGTTGGTTGAACAAGACTAAGTCAATAAATCTTTAATACGTTAATCTCTCCTTGAACACCTGAGCCAGATAAGTTTTTGCCTGGTGTTCTTTGTGTGAGATTAACTGCGATATTCCCATTATCATATCACGCGTTACTCACTGTTTTTTTCCCCACAAACAGCCAGATTACTTTCCTGTACAGTGGCTGTAAACTCCCACTACCATCAGCACTCACCAGTGACTCCAGTTCTTTCCCTTCTTCAGTCCTTATCGTCTTTGTAACATTTCGTTCATGACATAGATTTCTTCTCAAGCTCCAGACAGCGGTCAACATTTAAGTGCAACATTCCACGGATCGCTGCTGCAGTCAGGTTGATAAACAGGAGTGAACATAAATCCATTTTTTAATCCCAAAAGCTAATGTGATAATCGCTTTGCTCTCCTCCCGTCAGTAAACTGCTCCAAATCAGAGCAGAATCTGTTGAGACTCTGAGTGTTAATTCATCCAGAAGGTCTGGCTCTGCACCCCTAGTGGCAGAAATGATTGTACGTGTCGACTAACCAAGTCGCCTTCTTGTTTTTTTCTTGCCAGGTGTTCAAGAGTAAAGTGTTGGAGCTGGGAGAGAAGCTGCTGCCCGCCTTCAACACACCAACAGGAATCCCCCGAGGAGTCATCAACCTGGGGAGGTGAGTCTCAGCACCAGCCTTCACCTCCAGCTGTCCTCCATCTCAGATAAAAGAAGATATCAGGTTATCAAAGCTGGCTTGAATTAATCGGCGTGCACCCACTTCCAGGCACAGGCAGAGAGAGGTCGATTCAAAAACACGAGCCCACAAGCAGGAAATGTGCTAATCCAGTTAAGACACAACACTGAATTTTTAACTTTCAGCTCACTTTCTGTTTGCACATTAAAATAAACGTACACATGTTCTACAGAAGCCTAAACGAGGAAAGCAAATCCAAATCTGGATGATTTGTATTCAGGTCTGCGCATGTTTGCAGACACGTCGTGTTGAAGGAAAGAAAGTTGTCTAAACAAACGGTTCCACAGTCCTTTATTGACAATGAAGCAGCTGCAGGCGGAGCTTTACAATCACGATGACATTTGGATAAGAATTAATCTGTGTTCACAAACAGCAACCGTCTGAATAATATTTGCATGTTGTGTTAATTTTTTTAATCTGTTCCAAACCATTACCTTTCTAATCTAAGGATCTTTATTGACACGATCTTGTTAATGCCACGGTCATGCAACGCAACTTCAAGTTATTTCCACTTTCAGAGCAATTTCACCATGAATTCACAAGTCGCCTGTGCATTTGGAGTGGGGCGTAACGAACGCGCCTCTGATTTTTTTTTGATTCCACACATTTATAGCGAGACTGAAATTGTTAGTAGTCGAAAAACATTACAGGGATATAACCAAACATTTGACAATCTGATGAATACTGATAACGGCCCTGTATCAGTGACTGTGACGGTCAAATTATCACAGCCTGAAGCCTGACTTTACCTCTGTTTTACCTCATGAACGCACAGTACAAGGCAAGAACAGGGAATAAACTTTAGATCACGATTCAGCTGGATGACTGGAGACTGGATCTAAAATGTTTTTCTCAACCAGCCATGTTTGATTTAGCTTATTTAGACAAATCTGATCGTCAGACCCCTTTAATGTCCTTTTTTTTTCCCCCCACATTTTGGTAATCCTGCAGTGTACCCGCCTCTTCCTCTCTCATTTCCTAATCTTATAAGAAACTTCCTGGCACCTCTGTCATCCACCTGCTACCAATTAACCCACGAGCCAAGCTGGACAGCTGCTGGCAGTTTTAATTACCTTATTCTACAGTTAATTCCTGCTACATCACCAACATGGGTCTGTGGTACAGATGGGCCAGGAAGAACCAGGCTGCCTGTAGTGTGGCCACACAAACAAGCATTCACACACACACTCGTCACTTTAGAACAGAACATATGCAATGTGTAACAGAAAGTGAACAGGCAGCGAGCTCTCACAGGGGAGCTCGGTTCTGCTGCACAGCCTGTGGCTCTGACAGTGTGGGATGTATTTTCTGATTTGCTGTAATTGATGTACCGTTGTGTACGACTTGAATCTTTTCCTGTATGATTAGTGTTATGTATTATTCTGTGCGTGTTATGTCGAGGAGATTTAGCTGCAAGCTAACTCCGGTACAGTACATCAGACGGAACTAGGTGAAAGAAGTCATTCTTTCATATGTGTTGAAATGATTACTTTACAAAGCAAGTTCCATTAGTGAACCTAAGAATCTGTGTGTGTTACCTTGGAATGAGCTTTTTTTCCCCCAAAGTCTGACAAATCAAACAGGTCAGAGCTTTTTTTAGGGGAGAGAGAGGCGAGGGGTGTTCAGTTGGTTGCAATCATCAACTCACGTCTTTTTTGTCCAGCAATATTGGCAAACAGTTTCTTGTTCCTGCTTCAATTATGATAATTCCTGGTATTTTTTATTTCTTTTGGGACACTAGTCTGAATATTTTAAGGTTTTTGCACTGTTGCTTAGATAATAGAAGGCATTTGAAAATTGAGTTAAAGGTTGATTGACGGAAAGTCTTTCCTGGCAAAATGTATTTTTCACCAGTTCTCAAGTTATAAACTTTAGGAGAGAAAACAGTTCAGAGCAGACTCTGAAAATGAGTCACCAGAAAGGGCTTCCATAGGGTTAGGTAATAATAATGTAAATAAGTAATGTAAAAATACAAATCTATAGCAAATCCACAATCTGTCAGTTCACCCCTTCCTTCTTTATTAACACCCAGATTATACCCAGGTATAGTAGTATAGTAGAACTGTCTGTTAACAATTAAACAATACATGCCATATCAAACAAGGGAGTAATTATAAAAAGTCAGTATTAAAGTTACATCTGTATTGAAGAGCGGTTTAGACTGAAACTAAACAAAAACATTTGAATTAAGGTTAAGCTTCCTTAAAAAAAGCTTGAATGTGATCCTGATCGAACAGATAATGATTTTTAATAACATCAGTTGAAGAATCATGATTATTAGTTACATATATAAGCGGGTCACACCGTTTTATTGATGTGTGTTTGTTCCTAGTCAACTCAAAAACTAAAGTTATTTCAGTTGTTCTGTAAAAATCCACAATTTCCTCAACACTATGACATTATGCACGACATGTCAGATTGACATTTTTCTTCTTCAGAGCTGATTATATTTCCGCTGGCTGTGGAAGAGGCTGTGTTTGTGAAAGGGGGTGAAAAGATTAATGGACGAGTACTAGCGCTGTGACGTAGACACCTGCCCCTCCGAACACACCGCTGCACCTCCGCTTTGATTCTCAGATTGATTCTTCTTAGAGGAACGAACGAGACGGGACTCCAGTCAGAGCTCCTAACGATGTCGCCCACCCCAAAAACTTTTAATGGATACATTCATCAGCGTGCAGAACTCTTTGATTCCTGCACCAGCAACCTCTCTCACATTTTCTCTCCCGCCTTCTTACAAATTCAGTTCAATTCATTACCGGATGTCTTATCTTCCCCAGCATCTATTAGAGGATATGTAAAGTCATTCTAGTAGTACATTCTGCTTCTAGTAATCACAAGCCTGACATTAGTGCACCGTCTCTGAGACCGCACATCTACTGAGAATTACATCTGCAGAATATTACCCACACTGCCTCGATGAAATAAAACTGAAGGTCGTCACTTGTTTCTGATTTTCAGTGTTCTTAGTTCCACACAGTGAATGCACGTAATTAGGCTGCGACTGAGACTTTTTTGGGTTGAGGTTAATGAAGATTTACACAAACATCAATCACAGCCTACTGAAATAAACATACGTCGTGGAAGACGGTGGTGGAGCTGATTTCACAGACCTGATGAGTTTATTTTTAGCACACGCATCTAATTAGCCTGAAATGTTGTAATTACAAACAGTACGCCACCTAATATCAACTGTCAAGTTAACTTTATGTATTTTATGTGACTCAATATGTTTTAATTAGTCGGATGAAAACATCTTTCACCCAGAGACGCAACGTGGAAGTGTGAAAAAAAAAAAAAGTCAGAATACAAACACAGATGTGTTGTTTGTTTTAATTTTTTCATCCAGCATCGTCTCGTGTTGTGTGTGTGTGTGTGTAGCTATTTTGCCAGGAATATAACAAGATTTGTGTATAATTAAGACATAAACATCAACAATATGCGTTCTTGGTAGCATTTTTTCTTAGGTTCTTGATACAAGATGTTAAATGTTTGATTTTTTAGACATCTGCTAATTGTCTTTGATAGACACTTCGTGCTGTGTGTTCATGTTAGTTTGTTATGTCCTTTTGGAGAAGCCAAAACAAAAAAAAGTTTATAAAAATATACAATGTTTTAACTTTTGATAGACACTCTGAAGGGATTTATTCTGTATTTTGAATTGAAATTAAACATTTCAAATTGAGAAGAATGTCATTTTTAATGGGCTGATGTAAAGTTCAATTCAATTCAAAACTTTATTTGGAGGGGTTGATTCAGTAAATCTGAAAGTTGAAAGTTTAATCAATAAGATGAACGTTAATTCAGCCTTCAAAAAGTCTTTGCAACTTTCCGATTTTAAAAGTTGGCAAATATAAAGTAAATTCTGCACATCTTTTAGAGGATGTCAAGTATTTAAAAAGTCTATAATACCTTAATCAAATGTATTCATTATACTATTTTGTTTATAAAAATGAAATGAATTAAGTTAATGAGGAATATATTATTAGTAATAATTATTTTCATGATAAACTGATCTATGAAATATCAGGAAATACTGAAAAATACCCGTCATAATATCTCACAGCCCAGTTTTTCTTCAAACTTTCCAAAATAATTCAGTTTACTGCCACATCACAATAGAAAAGACCTACATTTTCATATTTCAGAAGCTGGAAACATTGAATGTTATCGTCTCTGCCTGGAAAAAAAAATGTATTAAATGATTCATCTATCATCAAAACTGTTGCTGATTTATTAATCCGCTGCTGTCTTCAGCTCTGGTGTTGCTTCACAGTTAAAGAAGAGTGAGTTTAGGAGGATGAGTCATGCTCCAAACTCCGGAAACCACCAATGACAAAAGCTAAATGTTCAAATAGATCAATACACTCCGGATGGCATGTATTATATACAGATCTCTGGAGACATACAGAGGATGGTTATTGATTACCTTATAAGAAGGCAATAAAAAGTAGGATCCAAATTGTCTGTCGTGATGCATTAATCAGTCTGGGTACAGAAGGCCACTCAGAGTCAAACACTTTCTACAACTTAGTTCAGCTGCAGCTCTGGATGTGATGCTGTTTGTTTTACCTGAAGGAGAGAATCACTTCTGAGCAGAAGAACTGAAAGAGCTTATATATGGTAGTTACAGGTCTGAAGTTCAGATTAAGATTATGCTGTACTAAAATGAAAAATTCAGATCTACAGTACGGGCCGGTACAGATAACGCAATCTTTACAAATATGAGTATCATCTGAGTAAAATGTGTTTTAGGAAAGTTCTATGAAAAACATGTCCTCCAAATAGTTCTCTCTCTCTGCTGCCCATGAATAAAGCCAAGAAAGGCAAAGAAAATCAAAACAAATAAAAAACAACATCAGCCTAAAGCTCAATTCGGAAGCTGTTGTGTAAATAGTTTTCTATTAAATAATATTTAAAAAAAACTTCTTTTCAGCCTGCATCTGTTTCAACCTTTAAAAGTAACTCCTCCCATTCTGAGTACAACAGTTGATGATTTACTTGGTTGAAGATAAAGATACAGATAATACTGTACTTACTCATTGCTACTATTTACATCCCACTGGTATTTGTACAGATTTTTCCGAGCTTGTTCATATTCAGCTCGACAGCAGCAGCCCGGTGGATTATTTGTTTTTAACTCGACATTAGTGGACTCTACACACGGTAATGAATCAACAGTTTTAACGAGTAATCAAGACGTAACTGTTGCATTTGTCAGTGATGAACAAAACAACACTAAGTGTGATTAATCTGTTGTGTGTTTGATACTTGAAAGCAGGAACCTACCCACTGTTCATAACAAGGAAGCACATAAAACCTAATGAGAGTCAATGAGCTGGTTGATCATCTTTATGTGAATGTACTTCTGCTTATTTGTTGACGGTGTGACTTAGTTACACCAGCACTGTGAAGAGACACACATCTTCACAGTCGATGCTTATCTGTAACATCAAGGATACTTAGTCTACCTGTCTGGATGTTGTCTCTGTTGCAGTGGCACCAGTTGGAGCTGGGGCTGGGCCTCAGCCGGGAGCAGCATCCTGGCTGAGTTCGGGACCCTTCACCTGGAATTCGTCCATCTGTCGGAGCTCTCTGCGAATCCCATCTACACAGAGAAGGTGCGATATAGATATATAGATCACATTTCCTGTTGTACCTCGCAGAACAACTCACTGACGTCTTTGTAAGATTCTTTCCCAACCTGGAAGAGATGATACAGTACGAGTAACACCATAGCACTGAGGTATCCTGATGCTGTCATCTTGTTTTCTGGTGTCTCCGCAGGTGATGAACATCCGAAAACTGCTGAACAAGATTGAAAAACCCCACGGCCTGTACCCCAACTTCCTCAGTCCAGTCAGTGGCAACTGGGTCCAACGTGAGTACTGCGTTATTCTGGTTTATCATCTGTGAGAACATTATAGGATTATGGGCATATTTGGGTCACAGAGAAATGTGTGGAGCAGTTTAATTTGTCGTGAAGGACGAGGTCAACGGCTCCCCAGAAAACATAGGGTTTAAATGTGAGCTGGGTAACACATCCATCGCTAAGCAGCCCTGTGAAGGTCATCCTTGTTATCTACTCAGTTTTACAATAATTGCGTATTTTCCCAATGCGGGTCAAGATTACAGTGCAAGGGTTGATAAAATGTCATTTCTCATTTCCCTTGCCGGTGTCTGACTGCTTCTTTTAGCTTCGACACCTCTGACAGACCTTGAGTCACCTCAAACGTCAAAGCTCCTTCAGCTGCTCGTCTGTGTCACCCAGCCATCCCTCTTATTTCCTTTCATTTTTAATATCAGACTCATAGCAGTGGCTATATGACTCCCGTTGCTCTGGGTTATTAAAGTGATAATGAATTCAATTACCTCAGGAAATTGGATCTTTCCGATTTACCTGAAAGGAGGTGGGAGAAAAAAAAAATCGTGGGATAAGACGACGCCTGGTTTGAAAAGGTTGTAATGTGGATGATTACAGAGGCTAATTGTTGTGGGTGAGCATAAAGAGAAGCAAAATTGTGTATATTTATTCCAACAAAGGAAGAAGAAATCTTGGCTTCACAGCCCTCCCTCCTCTGTCAGCGTCAAGGACAAACACACGCACAGCGCCGCGGTAACCTCGCGGGGGAGTCGGCAAAGGCGTGCGCGCATGCGATGAGCGTGAGTGGACAGATTTAGCGTCACACACGCCCCCACGCTGAATTATCATATTCATCTTCATGAATCCGAATGTCGACTTTAAGAGCGGGGCGGGAGGAGAATCAACAGCCACTTGTTTCAATTTACACTCACACAGGCCTGAAGTGCGTTACATAATTTAGGTTTTAACCTCACTAAACGGAGAGTGCGTGGGTTCACAGTACAGGAGCATGCACGCCACGAACTGCCCAGAGGAAGCCGAGAGAGAATAACACAGTTTAGACAATCCAGTGGGAGTGGAGTTATATTCTGAATGTTCGATCACAACACGCTGTGATTAAGAGACAGCGGCCTGTTGGACTTGATTTGTGACTGGAACAATATTTTTGCAGTGTTCATGTTAAAATTAAGACTTTTTTAGACCTTAGAATACAACAATTTCACGATCGTACCGGCCAAAGTCGGAAAAGTTTGATAGAACACCAGAAGGGATGATGTGGTCTAGAGTTATAACCTATTATCTCTTTGTTCAGTGCTTCATATAATAATAATAATCTCGATGATAAAAGTCATTAAATTTTAGTGTCTAGGCTCAGGTAAGCTGCAAAACCAACTGAAACTTCTAATTTATTTTAAGTTCATGTCTTAAATATGGATGGACACTCACTGGTTGAGCTTTCTAGCTACTTTTGGGTCTCGAAATTCACTTGTTACGGCAGTTCAAGATTCAGAAAACCAAGGCAAAGGTGATGGAGTGGCAAAAAAAAATATGAAACAATCCAAAAACAAGAATAAAATGATGAAAAATTAAAATGTGTGCAGTGTTTGCTGCAGGTCTGATGGTAACGACTGAAACTCAACAAAAAAAAGACCCGGCAGCCTCCTGCTCAGACGATCCTCTGTCACCCTCCTAACGGCCTCAAATTAGTATATTTGTTCATAACAAGTTTTTTTTCATGTGTTTAGGCCTTGTGTTCCAGGTCACCGAACAGCTGACCTTTTCAAACACTCCCTCGGGGATGAATTTATTCACAAACTCAGTGTATGTAGCGGCGTATTGTTTTTTAATGTGAACTTAGTTATCTGGAAAAAATAATATCGGAGTATAATATCGCAGTTTGTTAATTGACGTAATGGATGTTATATTGTCTATTTAAGGGAGAAGAAAGGGGAGATTATTTACAAAAAGAAAATGTTTACATGTGAACCAGGTAGAAGGCTTTTGAAGACCTACAAGAGACGCTGTCTGAATAAAGACCTGTGTGTGTGTGTGTGTGTGTGTGTGTGTGTGTGTGTGTGTGACCCTGCTGAATGTTTCCCTCCTTGTTCTCCGTCTTAGATCACGTTTCCATCGGCGGCCTCGGGGACAGTTTCTACGAGTATCTGATCAAATCTTTCCTGATGTCGGACAAGACGGACAGCGAGGCAAAGAAGATGTACTACAGCGCGCTGGAGGTACGGACACCACAGTCTGCCGTTTGTCGCAGAGCGCCGTGTCCTATCTGTTAGATAAAGCAATTGTATTTACAGCAATTTGCATACATGGCTTTGATCAAATAACGTGTTTAAAGAGTTTTACACCCAAGACAATTAAAAGACGAGCAAACAGTTCAACACAAAACAACAAGAGGACAGACAACAGGTACAGTGCTTCAGGAGTGATTGTTTTGTGTTATTTAGACGAAGGTGTCAGTTACATACATATTTCTCACAGCTTTACTCTCTTTCATGGAAAGAGTCACGATGATCAGTTGATATTTTGGCAGAGGGAGCTTTGAATTTAGATAACAAGGAATAATAGAAGAGTTTTTCCTGTTCTCACACAGGCAGCATTTTTAAAAATTAATAGTTGCAGTTGAAGCCTTGATTAAATTTGAGGAAAGATGATCTTCCACTTCTCTCACAGTGAATCTTCAAATACAATTCCTCATTCATTTTATCTCATGATGCAATTAGAAAGTGAATTCTGCTCTCGACAGAGCGCAAGTGTAGAAGTTGTCTAATTCCTGTTTGCTCACCTGCTGTATGTAACAGGTATGCCAAGTGAAAACTGAAAATATAGACAGTCTGATTACTGCGGTGATTTTAGGCGCACAGAGGAGAAAAAAATAAAACGACATGGATTTAATCCGTCACTCGTAACGTTTATGCTACATTTTAGTCTTATGCTGTGTTAGAAGTTTTAAAGCAATGTCAAACCTAATAATATTTAGGGCTGGGTTTAAAAAAGAAATCACTTTCCAACATAAATCGATCTTAATATCTGAACACCTGCTGAGTGCCAAATGCAGGTAGATTGCCCATTTAGTGAGTAAATGTTAAAAGGCTTTCTGCCACACTGTCAAGTAAATGTTTGTATTGAGGCCACATGGGCACAGACTCCATGGTGCATTCAGGTGCACCTTGAAATCAATATTCAAGCGCTTTAAAGGTTGTTTAAAAACAGGAGAGCTACTCAATTATTTATCTTTATTTTCCTTTAGTTGAAATGCAAAGGTCTACATCTGTCATTACTTTCCTATTGTTTGACTACAGCATACTAAAACTCATAATATCCCATTAACTTCTCCACAGGCGGATTTAAAACTGAATATCCATTCATTGGAGTCATTGCTTATTGGAAACATACAAGTTTTAATGATGCACACAGTTAGAGGGCTCCTTGTACAATTACAAGCATCAGTTCTCTCAGAATCTCTTTCATATCCAAACAAAAATGTAACTGAAACATCCGTAACCCAGTAGTAATCAAATAAAAATTCAATAATCAATTAGTTCACACTATTTTAATAACCAATGAATCAGTTTGAGTCATTTTTTAAAGAATAAAATCTCAAAATTCTTCTAAAAACTGAATATTTTATGTCTTTTTTGACAGTAAACAGGAATCGAGCCATTTAAGAGGTCATGTTGGGCTTTGGGGAAACACAGCTAACCAAGAAATAAATGACGGCTGAAATCAACAATAAAAATAATCGTTAGTCGCAGCCCTAACGCATGGATGTTTCTCTCTTCTATTAAAGATTCAGTGGCTCTTATACAGAAGTGGGTGTAGCGCTATAATGGGTTTCCCTTATTCAGAGCACCAAACTGTACAGTGATTATATACAGCAGTATATTTGTGACAGAGGAGGCGGGCTGCAGGAGGAAGAAAGGAAGATAACATCATAAAGTGAAGTCTCCTGGCACTGCGTAATGTAATGTAAAATACTTTCTGTGCACATGAACCTCTCTGCTCGGCACACACATGCATAAAAATCATCCTGAAGTCGTCTGTTTTCCCCTTTAACGGAGATAATGTCAGAGCAGAGCACATTTCCTCTGGCTGCAATTACGGTATCGCAGACAATAACTCCAGATTGCCGTTGAGGGTTCCTCAGTTCTCATCAGAGGGGTCAAGCCAGAGGCATAACTACTAATTACAGACTCTTCGTCTCCCTTGTGACTTGGTATTTAAATGACGAAGGACCCCCATACTATCAGATTAAGTTATAGACTGTATGTTTCCACAGAGATCTAAGGTGAAGCCGTGGCACGACTCATTATCTCCGGCATTCAAATAAAAGTAGATTACTAATTAAAACGGTGTTGAATGAATGAACATTCTCCATTATCTTATACCATGATTACGGCTAACAACAGCTAATTAGTGGGGAAAATCATCCGTCTCAGCCCTCAAGAATTCCTGAGCTGTATTTATAAGCTTTCATATTACACACATTACTTTGTTTTGTCCCCGGTTGCAGCAGGTTGCATCTTTAGCAAATCGTATTTAGCATGAAAGGCTTCTTGTACATTGTATAATGGTTGTAAGAGTACTAGCGCGCCACTAACAAAATCTTCATCGGAGCAGATGTCCTCATTTCCTCGTCTTTCCTTTTCTAGGCCTCATTTTGGAAGAGGTGTTAAAAAAAGACAGAAATTAATGAACGTCTGGACTCGAGATTCAAGAGGGAGTTTACACTTTTAATTATCAGCACAATGGGGGGTGTCGCTGCCGCTGCTGCTCAATGTCACGAGCCTGAATTCCGATGCAGAAAGAGCAGCAAGCCAGGCGAGGGGAGGGACATGGGGAGATCTGTAAGAAGAGAGAGAATGATGAGTCATTTGGAAACGATCTCATGAGATGTCCTTCTGTATTCTGTCTTATAAAACATAAACGCTGACAAGAGACGCAGCTGCAGAGAGGCAGAGATGCACAAAAAACCCAAGTTTGCAGAATTGTCTGAAAAAGTTGAGACTCCTTTTGTCGATACAGAGAAACCTTCCTTTTCCTTTGCTCCGTTACCTCCGTCTTTTATTTTTTGATCATTTATTAAAGCGTTCGTGCTGGACCATCTCTTTCACAGACGGCATCTCGTCGAGGTTTTCCTTCCTGTTATATAACAACCTACATAATTAAGCACATAAATGCAGACATTTACAGTGTAGCAGCCCTGTTGGACGGGTAAGACTGCCCACATATACGAGCTGTTATAGAATACGTGGTTTATCAATACCTCTACTGGGAATCTGGTGATTAAACCTCCAATTCTGAAGATAGAGATTCCTAATCAACCGAGGCATCAATGTTATGTGGCGCAAAGTATGTCAATAATTAATAGACAGCACTTTTACCAGGTTTAAATATTCCTGACCGTGTGTTTCCCTGCAGGCGATTGAAGCCAACCTGGTACAGAAGTCACCTGGGGGTCTGACCTACATGGCTGAGTGGAGGGGAGGGATCCTGGATCACAAGATGGGCCACCTGGCCTGCTTCTCTGGGGGCATGATCGGCATTGGGGCTGATGACGGCGTGCCGGAGAAGAGGCAACACTACCTGGACCTGGCTGCGGAGATCACACACACATGCCATGAGAGCTATACTCGCTCAGGTGAGTGGAAAATGGCAGCGATGCTGAAGAGTGTGCAGAGACGCTTCACTTAGAGGCTGCGTTCAGGAGGCTCGACGTCGGGCAGAAGGGCAGCGGTTTAGAGACTGCTCCTATCTGCAGATATAAATGGACCATGTCAAACTAAAAGATAATCTAGGAGTAGGGGTTGTGGAGGAAGACTGGAGGTTTTTATCTGATGCAACAACAAGGTCATGATGTTTTCACAATGCAGTGGCCTTCCCTGAATCAGTGGGGATGTAAACAGCTCTCCTTTTGCAAGTTTTTGTAGTTGAGCCTGTCAAACAGGATGAAATAAAGCAAAAAGTACAAAGAGAAGATATTTAATGTTTTCCCCAATTGTATTGATTTTTGTAAATATCTGCTTATTCTGAATTTGCATTATGTTTTAAACAAGTTGTGACAGGGGCAACAAAAGACTGGAAAAGTTGATGAATGCTCATAAACACCTGTTTGGAACATTTCACAGGTAAACAGGTTCATTAGTTACAGGTGATAGTATCATGAGTGAATCAACAGGAGCATCCCTGACCGGGTGAGGCCCAGAGTGTGCAGGTATCCCTTAAAACCACCTATTTTAGTGTGTTTACATCATCCCCTACACACTTAAGTTGTGTTACGGGTCACTGAAAGCAGATCTTTCAGAAAACTCAGGCCGGTGTGAAGATATTTAGAAACCCCTGTTTCAGTGTTTTTTTTACGTCTGGACCAGCAGCAACTTTTGACAAAAACACAGCATTACGATGTTTTGCTGATCATGTAACGTTTACCTGCCTCGCTCATAGTCATTTTCTGAAGCTTAGCGACCAACTGGAGTAAACAATCTGCTTCCTGTTTACACCGGCACGTGCATGCCAAGTCTACATGAACGCCAATAGGATGTGTGTCTTCAGAATAGGGATATTTTTTCTTAAACCGTTCCTTTACCGTCGGGTAGGCAGTGTCTATCCACCTGCAAAGCATGTCAGAAAGAGAGAGAGAGAAGCTTTAAACAAATAAAACTCATCTTTTTCAGTTGGTCTTTCTTAAAACTTGCGAAAATCTTGCTTGCCGTCATAGAAAATCTCTACTCTTTAAATCCAAATCACAGGGTAAATGATCAGTGGAGATGCATTCATATCGTGCTTTTTTGTCTCCCGACGACTCAAAGTGCTTTACAACACATTCGCCCATTCACCTGCACATTCATACACTGACAATACTGCCATCAGAAGCGAAACAGCGTTTATCTACAGCGCCCTACGCCATTCACACACAGTCGGAAAAGCCATCGGGATCAATTTGGGGTTCAGCATCTTGTCGAACGAAGAAAAGGTCCTGAGCCACAGTTTGCCTGTTTTAAGACCTCGAAAGAGTTAGTGTTATGGTTCTACGCTGTTGTGGTACACTTGGTCTGTCGTGTTAAGAAAAGGTTATAGTGGCATTCAGAGTAAGGAAATTGAGAGTCTGGGAGAGTGATATTGAAAATTAAAAGGGCCTCCGGCGTTTTAATTTGCACTGCTTGAGAAGGAGAATCGTTCTCGGTGGCTACACCTCGACAGAGAGACGACGAGCCTCGTAAGTAGCAGCTGCGAATTCAAGCTCTCGATTATTCTCATGGTTGCAGGCGGCACACAAGGAGACGCAGAGTGTTCGATACTTATAATCGTATTTTGATGCAATTCTGGAGAAAAGAACGACAAGAAAAGGAGAGAAAACGGAGGTAAAATATGAAATAGTAAACATTGCGTGAAAGCCCGAAGGCAAACGGGGAGAGAAGGATTCTGATATGATTACACTCTTAGAAAGAGGATGTACCCAGGAGAAAAGGAGGAGGAAAAAAAAAAGAGAGGAATGGTTGCCAGCAACAATCCCACATTTTTCTGGAAAGACCTCCGTTTGATCTCTTCTCTTCCCCGGCATCCGTCTTGGCCCTGACAATAATCTCCTCTCCTAATTTCAAGCTTTTTTTTCTTTTCTTGCCCCCCCTCCACTGTTGGGTGGGCTGCACGGATTCATCCTCCAAGTGTTCGTTCGCCTTCGCTTCTCCAGTAAGCTAATGTGACTCATCACATAACAGGTTTCTTGATGTGCTTGGAATACTTTTGATCTTGCGTGGCCCCGAAAGGCTTCTCTGCCTTTTCTCTCTCTTTCACAGTCATCCACCAGGTTTTCTCTTCACTCATTAAAGGGAATGGATTGTGCTCAGCGGCTCTCGGATTAGCTGTCTTCAGGAGAGAGAGACAGAGAAAGAGAGTGACATTTGCTCTTGCATGTGCGTAAAGTGGCTGCTGTGTAGCTGCGTCTGAACACTGATAACATGAGGACTCTCCTTCTGCTGCTGCTGCTCTGGATCTCTGCCATCATCACAGCCACACACTGATGCTGGAAAATTGGGATCTTAAAGTCAGCAGCAGTGGGAGGGAGAGGGTACTGGCTTTAGAGGAAGAGTTGTATGAGACTTTCAACGCGTAGCTTTTGTGCATTTCTACGATGGTAAATCGGAGACAGCAACAAAAGGAAGTCACGTTCCTAAATGATACTTGCTAACAGAAAGGGAGAAGATACATATTCGACCTGTTAACATCACTGTTTGAAATATATCCGTCTGCAAAAATGTTGGCAGAGTTTTTCCCCTTAACATTCCGTTTCATAACAGCTCAATAACAACGCACAGTCCCGGCAGGATGCATCACATTCGATCAAGTCAACCAGTCCAAATACCTCAGATCGGCTGTTTCAGTTGTGATCGTTCCAATTAATTCAAACTTGGTATGGAATTTCACAGCCTTGGTGTTTAAATGTGCCGTTATTAAAGTTTCACTAATATTCAGTATTATCCTGCAAAGCATCTCGACCCGAGAGCTTCTCGCAGGTCTTCGCTTTGCAGCTTCTTGGAAATTTGCATTTCAACCTCGCAGCTAATTAAATGTCTGTCTGAGGATTTCAAAGTCCTTATTAAATACATCTTCTATCTAATTTTCTCTACACCTCACATGCACCCCGGCATAATTAGCGATAATAAGCACAGGTCGGTAGAAAGATAACAAAGTTTAGACCGAACATATATACTTTGGTGTAAAAGCGGGTAGAAGAAATTAGTGTCTGTTCATCTGATGAGCAGTTGTTCCCTGTTGAACCTGCGCTGGCTCTCCCATCACAAGCATGATCAGCCCAGAGAATTATTTAGTGCCAACGCGGCAGCCAAGAAGCAGAAAATCGACAGTGGAAAGAGGCCAGAAGTGGTTTAGGGATCAGAAATATGCTTTGGTTGGAGAGGAGAAACTGTGGAGCGGCAGGTGTGGCACACTTCTGTCCTTGTGAGGGCTCTGTTGCTGCTGGGGAGGTTCTGAGTGGATCAGCGCCACAGTTACCCTGTGGAGTTGTTGACCTCTTGTAGAGCAATGAGCGTGTTCATGTTTAGTGATCTACAGGTGGCAGGTTGTGCCAACAAACACTGCAACACAGGCTGCGGAGAAGAAGACGTAGTAGCGTCCATGTTAGTAAAAATGGATGTGCAATATTTCATAAAAGCATTCGCAGAATAGTTTATTTTAGAGTAACTCAACATGTTTGTTAGACCTCACAGATCTATGTAGTGTGTTTTGGTGAATAACGATAAAAACAAATTAAACTTTTGTTTTGTTACGAGAAAACAGGTCTCGAGTACCAATCAACCGAGGATAAAACATCTCACTGAAACTTAACTTAAAAAAAAATGTAAAAACATACTCAAATTGAAAATTAGGGTCCGTCTCTTAGATATATTTCAAATGAAGGCTTGTCAGAAGGTTCCAGGAATTAAATTTACAACATGAAAAGCTGGAGGGCTCCATATTGTCATTTTCCTCACTGTGACTCCTCACTGTGTCTACATACGACACCTGATTTGTGTCTGGAGGAGGAATGCCATCTTTCATTCTTCTTTCCCTGTTCCTGTATTTGTTGCTTCGCATCCCAAATGGAGACAAATTTGTGGTTTTAGGATACTGTATCATCCTGTGTTGATGGTGTTTCAGCCACAATACAATAACCGATGACCACCCTTTTTCTTCCAGTCATTTGCACTTCATGCAGTAATACGTGTTCAGTAAACAGTAAATACTCTCCTGCTTTCCTGTCTCTTCTCGTCTTTCTGCCTCGCACATCAACACTGTATCGGACTAGCTGACCGGGTGGCCCCGCTGTCTGCCACACTGGCGTCTTATTTCAACATGATTGTCTGGTCGAATCAGATGCAGCTTCATCCAAACCCCCTCGCTGGCCTCAAAGAACCCGCTTCCGCCCAACGCAGTCCAATTTGCAGAGCAGCTTCCCAGTGGTCGGCCAGAATGACAGATGATAAGCCAGAGAAATTGAAAAAAAAAAATGTCTAAGCAAATCGAGCACAGTAGGTAGAAACGGAATTTCAGCATTGTCCTGCACGACACAATACAGCTTTTTTTTCTAAATGTAAGGTGTTGCTATGCCAATGCTCCTGTCCTGACCTTGGCAAGAAAATATTCCTTTGTGCTGTATCATGAATAGAATCTCTTTGTGATGTAGTCTGGTAGAATTGTGGCAGAAATATAATGGAGGTGAAATAAAGAGACGGAGAGAGAAGAAGAAACCGACAGACCATCTGGACAGCTGGGAAAGATCTTAATTGTTTAACGTGTGCCTCGAGCCTTTTTCTTTCAAAACTAACAGTAATTGAATTTCCTCTGTTCACCTTGACGTTATGTTTGCTCACTTGCAAATAAAAGAAGAAAAAACGTTCCGATTGCTTTGAAGAGGATTTTCGATTTTGAACTGGACTGCAGATTTATCTTGGTGTCTATAGGCCAGAAAGGAAATCGTTGTTTGATTTTCATTAATGTTCTGTCTCCATTTTTGTCCCCGTCAGCCACCAAACTGGGACCTGAGGCGTTCAGATTTGACGGCGGGGGCGAAGCCACGGCGACCAGGCTGAGCGACAGATACTACATCCTGAGACCAGAAGTCATCGAGAGCTACATGTACATGTGGAAACTGACCCACGACCCCAAATACAGAGAGTGGGGCTGGGAGGCCGTTGAGGTGAGACACACCAGGACAGTGTTCATGTTTACTGTAACCAACCAAATACAAGACAACAACACCATCTACAACACCTGTTTTTGGGAAAAGGCATGTCGCAGGAACACTTGGGGTCAAGTTACAATGTCACTAAGAGTGTTTCTAGGAGATTCTGATTGAAGTTTCCACAGAACAGCGAATAGAGTGTTGTTGATTCTGCATATTTCTTGTTAAAACCTGAAGCTAGGAGAGGCCAGCAGTCCCAGACGGGGACTAAACACGGCCTCTAGTATCTAGAAGTAGCATTTGAGTATTCAAAACTGTTTCAATACTGACTCACGGCAGTCTTGATGCACACGTACCAGCTGCACTTTATTGTTCTCTCCGACAACAAACTAACACGCCCACACCGACCTGAACACACACACTCAATTGTTTGAAGCCTGAGCTAAAGGAAAGAAATTCTAAAATTAAATGTTTCTAAAAAAGTTGTCACTTTTCAGCCATAGTATCAAAAATGACACCTGAAATTGTACATTTTCTAGGCATTTTTTCCATGTTAGAAATTCCAGTATCGTGATAAAACTAGCACGAAGGTGGTTTTTCTTGTCGGGTTTGGCTCTTGGTAACTCAGGTCTGAGTAAGCTAACAGGACAGCTAGCTGCATGGCTAACCAAGCTAACAGTTAGCAACAAGTAAAGCTCACTGTCAATCAGGAAACTCTGGCTGCTCTGACTCAACACTCTGTAAATTACAGAGTGTTGAAGCAGAGCAGCCAGAGGACATCGCAGGGATAAAATAAAATCCAATTTCACCCAAATCAGTGAAATAAATTGTAAAATCAGTGTTTTTGTACAAGCAATAGATTGTGTATGTGCATGAGAACTGGAGAAATTGTGTAAATGGATGAGGCATCAACATTTTTATTCTTTTCCAGAAAATTTTGAACTCATGAATAAATTAAGAATACCTACTTTTTGTTTTTGTAGGGCCTGGTACGGGGTAAAGATGACATTCTGTAGGTTCACAGGAACTTGGAAGTGCTTTAATTTCCCGACAGACATAAATTCACGATGAGCAGAGACGAGTCAAAAGTCTCTCCTGTCGTTTTAACTGCAGAAGAGGTGAAGAACAAATGATCTGTCAAGCAGCCAAGAGTTAGTGGTATTATAATGTCATAATGAGGAGCTCAAACAGTCTGAAAAACGTTAACAGCCAGAGAAAATCATTCTTGACCACTTCAACAGCCTGAAAAGGGAGACGAGGACTATCTTCTCTTTCGGCCAATAGCATCTCGGGGAATGTTTCCTATCCTAAGTCTTTTTCCAAAGAAACAGTTGGGGTTGGTCTGGAAGCGCTCGGACTGATTTTCTCAGGCTGTTATCATTTTTCAAACTGAACCCGTCACAGTGTCCTGTGACGCTGTTAATTTATGGCAGCTTTCTGAAGGCTTGTTAAACACTTCGGGAGCCGGCTGACTGGTTCAGCAACATTAAGACAGCCACCATATTTTCAGATGAAAGGAATCTTAAAAATATTGTCTTATATCCAGGCCTGTGTGGCACAAAGAGTAATTAAAGTGGGAGATACTGTGCCGTATAATTTTGTACCCTATACTTCGTCGTGGCTTGCACTCTGATTTTTATAAATTGTACTTACCTATTATGTCAAGTCCCCGTAGCACCCTCAATTACCCTCGACCCGCTTCCTTGATATTGTGTGGCACTATACATTAGCTTGTAGATCAAGCAATCTCACTAGTAGGTGGTTGAAGGTTATGCAGGGAGCACACCGTTATTAATGTGGCAATAGACAGGACATTAGCTGTAGTAAACTGTAGAGGGCTGGCATGATAGATTTAGTATTAATTTAGTGCGCACAGAAGTGGAGAGATCAGGCTGACGAGTTTGACGGGCCTTTAATTATCGGTCACAGAGGTTGAGAGCAGTGCACAACGCTTCTCTTCATGAACATCAAGCATTAACACGTCGGGGTCTTTGTTAATTAGCACGTATAAGCCAGGCCTTTGTAGCAGGGGTAATAATGTGCTAATCCGCTTGGCTAGCTCAGCCACTCTCCATTAGCCCTTGTCAGATTCAGCATCGCTCGGGCCTCAATTGTGTAGCCGGCTGAAGGGCTCGACATGCTCCGTCATTCACTCTTTCTTACTGTGTGTGTTGACACATTGTCGTTGACTAAAGGATTTTCTCTGAGCACAATATCAGAGCTAGGTAACAGTGTTTTACTCAGATGCCCAGTGATTTCCTTTGTGCCGTTTGCACAATATTTGATTCTGTCACTGCTCAGAAGAGAAAAAGGCAGCTCTGCGAGAGCTCATTTAGTAGGCGAGTAAACATACATGAATAAGTGATCGCGGTGTTATTCAGTCAGTTTGTACAATAAAACCGGAAACAGCGAGAAGTAGTTTTATACTTAATACAGAAAATAAAATGTTTCTGTCTGTCGTCAGGCTCTGGAGCAGCACTGCAGAGTGGAGGCCGGCTTCTCCGGGATCCGGGACGTCTACACCACGACGGCCAGCCACGATAACATGCAGCAGAGCTTCTTCCTCTCAGAGACGCTCAAGTAAGTCACATTTCCTCAAAACATCACCTCATGGTAACACAGCAACTGGCAAAGGACGAGTAAGCCATCACAGATACAGAGAGCGATACACGCTCTGATACTAGAACTCCAGATATAATCTGTTCTGTCCAGGAAGCACACTACTCATGGTGTGATTGAGACATGGACACTCTCTGGGTGATTCCAATCACACTCTTCATGAAGACTGTGGCAGAAACACAGATGGTGTTCAGTTAGATACTTCAACTTCATTTCCAATTATTCTCGGATCATTGAGCAACACGAACTGTACAGGCCTCAAAAGTTATCTGATGACTGCTGACCATGAGACTTTGCTGCTGTCACTGTTACAACATCCCTAATGTGATCCACAGGGAGGTGTTGTGTTGTGTTAATTTTGGCTACATCAATATTAAATCGTTCGTGATATGAGAATATATACCTTTTAGATCTTGGTGTGGTCTCCTCCTGGTTTTAAAGGCTGCATTACGGTACAGTGATGTAATTCTGTGAAATTGCTCAAATATTTTAGCGTTTTGTTATCTCAAAGTATTCCTTTCAGGGTTTCTGCAGGTTACAAGTTAAATTTAAGACCCTTTTCCCGTCTATACCGGCAGAGGCATCTGCTGCTGGCTTTTTACAGCAGCTGTATGTTTCTCTGACTGCCCATGTGACTCTAACGCCTTTACAGCTGCTAATTCGAGTGTCGACTCAGACAAGATGCGCCAGGATTCACATTTTTAGCTTTCATAAGATTTTTTTTCATTTGCTGCTCTTGAGCCAAATCATGTTGAACTTGGACTCATATCGGCTGAAAAATAATATAGAAACAGAAACAATTTAAACTTATTACGTCTTGGTGTACCAATAAATTCTGATGATTTTCTGGTAGCTTTGTCGCAAATAATATTCATTTTTTTCCCTAAAACAATTTTAAAGTGAGACCAAAGTTAAGGCAATATTAATTTCATAATCAATTCATTTTCTAAGATCTGTCAAAATAATGTTGAAAAACAAAATTAAAGACATTTTAGGCATAAAATGCTGCTGATTGGACTTCATACAGACACACAGTTGTTTTTGTATGTATATGTAACGACACCGAATGTTTAGAAACAGACAGCGAGAGTAAAGTGATCATTGAACCTTGATTCTGACTGTTCTGGATGTGTTTCCTGTCTGCTCAGGTATCTGTACCTGCTCTTCTCTGACGATGACCTTCTCTCGCTGGAGGACTGGGTCTTCAACACGGAAGCCCATCCGCTGCCCATCATCCGCAAAAGCTGCCTGCAGGACGAAGCAACACAGGACAAGACAGTCACCGAATAAGACCGACAACAACTGAGACAGTTACAGACACATTTGCGCAGCTCATGTGCACACACAGAGTCACACAAATATCGCAAACACCAATTCAATGCAGGTTTCAGAGTCTTTTCAGGAGCGGGTTATGGACTCTCAATTCCTTTCCAGTAAAGGATGTTGTCGTTTTACGCTGTGATTGTATATCCTTTTTCGCCGGGGCTAAATTCCTGCTGGCACTTCTTTTTTGTGGACAATCAAGACAAACATGACTTTCATGAAAAGAGCACCTTTTTCTTTCCTTCTTTCCTCTGTGAGGAAACCAGTATAACTTGCAGACCCAAATGTATGGGAGGAGGGTTGAACCATGGGCCATATTGTTAGAAAGACAGAGAAACGTATAGAAAACCACTTGAGTTTCGCTCTTTGATTTCGTTGTTTTGTTGATCTTTAAGTGATGAATGATTTCCTTCTATCTCGTCATTGCATTTCTTCCTTTGTGAGTACACTCTTTGACCAAAGGTTTCTTTGCATTTCTATTTTCCCTCTTTTCCAGTAATGTGTTTTTTGGTGAGATTTGACAGAAAGTAAAAAAAAAAAAAATTTGCTGTAAGGAATCGAATTGTAATGAATTATTGATTAATGTACAGAAACAACATGAAATGTGATTCCTCCAATCCGCCTCCGAAACTAATGTTGATGTCATGTTTCTTACCGAAACAAGCTTGAATGAAACTTTTTTTCCAGTGAGGAGGAGGAGAAGGAGGAGGAGAAGGAGGAGGAGGAGGAGGTGTCAGGACGGTGGCAGTGTCTTATCCATCCAGGGACCATTTATTAAAAGACTGATGATGTTGGGTTGTGTTTCCACTGTGCGCTTGGGGTTGTTTTGTGACCAGGACAATGATTTTCTCAGTCTCTCTCTCTCTCAGCCTTTTTTTCAAATCAAAAGCTACAAATGGAGTGCTGTCAGCGCTGTGGATGAAATACACGCATAAAGGAAAAAAAAAGCGCATTCGCTAGCCGGCTCCAAATGGGTTTTTCCTGTTTTCTGTTGTAGTTTTTCTTTTCTCTGCTTCACCCTGCCTTTACATGTGAGTCCATTCGGCTGCCAACACTGATGTTAAAGGCTGCGACGGAGAGCCGACGGCGCAGACGAGTTTCCATCCTTCACCACTGTTCTTTTCATCACCGCTGTCCTGCACAGTTGTGGAGCGAATGTGCTGTACATACAGATGTGAAGCGAGTGACCCCTGTATGAGCTTGTCTTGACTTTAGTTTGTGTTTCTTCTTCTTTCTTTTTTTTTTTTCTAAACTTCAGTGGTTATTATTTTTTTTCTGGGTTCTCTTTT
>CAEMYA010000130.1:1392040-1411959 GCA_903131615.1 Diplodus sargus
AAAAAAAAAAAAAAAAAAAAGAAAAACAGAAGAAGAAGAAAAAAAAAACTAAACAGTTCTGATTTTAAGTCTAGTTATTGCTGATATTAATTATTGTTATTACTTATTCTTACTGTTTGATTTAACTTTCATTGTTGAATATTTTTCAAATACTGATAAAAAAGACCTGTGCAACTTTGTACATTTAAAACAATCACAGTTTTCGTGTGTTTTATTTTCTCTGTCTTACTTGTTCACTTATTTACAAAGTCTAACATCCGGCTTGGTGCACATTTCACGTTTCATATTGAAACACTGTTCAAGCATTTCCAGGTGTTTTCTGGCACCTTCTGGGAAATTACATAATAAGATCCAGGACGTTTACACTCAAAATGGTTATTTCATCTCACCACATTAAATCAGATGTTACCGTGCGATAAACTAACGCAAATTATGTTTCATTCTACACAAAACAACAAATATTTCATGTTGCAAAATGAGCTGCTTCCCTTTAAGTTTACTTTAAAACAATCACCAAAACAAGAGAAATATTATGAAAGTAACGGAGTTACAATTTCAAGAAGTTTCAAGCTCTTTATTTAAAATCAAAGCACTTTTTAAGGATTTCCAGGATTTTTTTAAGAACCACGTAAAATGTAAAGCTGCAACATTCGATTATTTATCTACGATTAAATCAATCAACTACTATTTTAATAATCCGTTTAGGGATGTTGCAGTATTGTGATATTCACGTTAACCGTGATATAATAAGAATGAAATATTGTTATCGTGTTTGATACACATAGAATATCGTCTGACTAATCCAGCAAAGATGTTCATTGTGTTGTCCTTTCACTAGTCATTGAGCTGGATTTTTGATTTTTTTTTTTGCCTTTACTAACAGGACAGGGACTCGAACCCTGGACCGCTGCTTGTTTTTTGTGTTTATAATTAATTATAATTGAGTTAACCAACTCCCTACATGGGTCATTACTCTGCTGAAAAGAAAGAGAGAGACTGAACTATGGAAGCCCTGAGGGGAAAGTGAAGTGATCCTTTTTTTTTTTCTCTGTAGATCAATTTTCTCTCCTGTAAACTATGATGTAACATGAAAAAGGGCACATAAATGGGAATGTTAAAGTGTAAATGCTTGATCCGACTTGCTTATAAAACTCAATATTCCACTTGTGACACTGACGGCAGATTAGCACCAATCATAACACATCCTTCGCCAAAAGAAATGTTAATCTGTTGACACACAAAACATGACAGAGAAATGAAAACTCCCCTGCAGAAAAAAATAAATGACCCACTAGTTCAGAAGTCAAACAGAGGAGAGAAAGCAATTTATCAGACTTAGAAAATGGATCACCAGGAAAAAAAATCAAAACATCCCCACTCGCCCCTCTCAGAGAGCTGGTCTGCACGTTTCACTTTGACATGCAGACCCCGAGAATCAAACCAGTAAAAAATGTAGTGTGTATTGACAGTAATAAATGGGTTAAATGTTTTGAGTCATTTTTAGGAAAAGAAAAGTCAATATTGTTTTTCGCTAATGACAAAACAACAAATTATCCGTGCATTTGTATGGAACTAAGCTTCAGGAGTGTTCCACCTTAACTGTCCTCTAGGTTATGTTGCATTTCGGAAATCAACACTTCTCGGCTGCCATGACGACTGGGAGCGAAACAAGATACTGCTAAGGTGAGTTGTTCAAAAACTTTCTTTTTAGTAAAGTCTGTGTACACAAACAATGTTCTCAGTGCTCGTGTTCATGAATAGAGACCCTGGTGATACTACGAGCAAGTTTCATGTTGTGTCGAGCCTTCTTAGTGTTTTAAAAATAGCAATTTTGATGCTAACAGAATTTGCCCCGCGCACTGCCATTGAAAACGAAAATGCGGTAAATCTTAAAAGTGCCTCTTTTGTCATAATTATGCTTTTACGTGAAGGTTTGACTGATATTCATTCACAAAAAAAGCCTAGGTTGCATTTTGGCGAGTTGAGTTTCACTTTAAGTTTTGAGGAAACAACCTGCACTGACTTGCAAAAAGGTCTCTTTTGCTGCTAACATTTGTTTCGGTATTTGCTTCCAGAAAGTTAATTACAGCTTTAATTGAAGGCGGATATATCTCAGGGTTGTGGAAAGTTTCAGCAATCACGACCAGAAAATGACTAATGGGGGTTTAGCCGTTTCACCTCTCTCTAGGTGTCAGGCCGACAAAGCAAGATTTAATACCGTCCTCCCCAAATGACTCGGCTCTGCCCGATGTCACCTGAATCCTAATTTCAGGGTGATGATACAAGTGATTTAAAACAGAATCAGCACGTGTTATTGACATGATTGACATTTAATAGTAATTTAAAAAGATGGTGCTTAAATGTCATGGATCTGGCGACATTAATCTCACCGTCACTTTAGAAAAAATGATGCAAAAACGCGTGCGAGTTGAAATACTGAGTGCTAATGTTATCTGAATGGAGGCCTGCAGCAGCGTGCTACACTGGGGGGACTATTCTTCACTTCAGCTGAGGCACGATATTGAAAAGAGGGGTGAAAGTGAAGGGCACAATTTGTACATGTGAGCGTGTCTGATCTCGCCCGCGGACATAAATGGGAGGATCATTGTCCATTTAAAATGTACCTGAGACTGATAGTGAAGGACAAACACTACAGATAATCCTCTCCACTCTCGATTCTTATTGCTATGCTGCTTCATAAGTCCCTGACAGGCCGAGCAGGGCAGCGCAAACTGAAATGTCTGCTGCTGTCTGACTCGGTAAAACCTTGCATCGATGTGTAACGAAGGGGGGAAGAGCCACCGCTATCTCTCTGCCACAGTCGTCCTCCAGCTGTCCCGAGCAGGGCAGCAGTTTTATGGGGAATAACTGGCACGTCATGGAGATGTGCTTCAAATGTGACTTCATTTCAAAGCATCTTCAACTCCCATCTCCTCACATTTTAAACTGCCTGTGAGTCAACAAAAAACACAAATCTGTGTTTTCAACATGTGACCATGATTTGCATTCATTGTAGGTTACTGTGACAGAGGCACAAGATATAGATACAAAGTAGCTTTACTCACTTTAAGTGTATACAGCTCCTCCACCGTAAGTGTGTTAACTGCATTAATTGAAACTTCTTAACCTGATAGATGACCTTTAAACTTTTACACGATCACTCAAATTTATTTAGAGCTCAATATTACAAATCCAAATTTGCCGACATCCTCTGACCCTCGATCAGAATGAGGAAAAAGTTCCCCCCAAAAAAATCCTTTTGCTGGAGAAAAAATTGGAGGAAACCTTTGATAGCATCAAAACAACAAAAAAATCATACATTATATACAATAAAATGACAATATGTAGTTTAATGTCAAACAACGTTTCAACTGCTTTCACATCTTGCTCAATTTTCAATCTAACTTTCAAAGCTTCTTCATCATCTAAACTTTCTGATGCTGAAGTTTAAATAATTAAAAGTGTGAATTCTACCTTGATTTCAGCGTCCCTATGGTGGGGTTTGAAACCCCACTGGTCATGTTTCTGATATTGTTGACTTGTTCTGATTTCTTTCATTATATTTCCTTGAGTCCTTTAAGTGTGTTCATTATTAACACTACAGCCTGTTGGGCTGTAGATCCCAAAATCTGCACAGGGTGTTTGTTCTATTTTGTAAACTGACCTTAATGCAGAGCCAGAGTCACACCTCTCTAGGACCTTATTTTGGAATAAATGTGTACAGTAGTCAGTGGGGAGCGATAAATACCTGTTTTGAATTGTGCCATGAATTGAACATACTACGGTTCTGATCTGAATAAAGTCGCTGTTCGTCATAAAGAAAGTGAAATATCATCTTGTTTTGTGTTCACTGAACTACATCGTCGGTTCCTTCCCGTTCTTATATTCAACTTTTCCTCAGAAAATACTATCCTTTCTCCCACAATGCACTGTGATAAATTATGGTGTGAGAATGTGACTATGATTTACATCAATTACAGGCTATTGTTCATGATTTCGTATCTTCTTGGCACGACAGTCAAGAGTTGCTCTAGATAATCAGAAAAGACAACTAAAGTAACAAAGTGACGTTCTCCATGACATACAACTTATCTGACATTAGGAAGGAAAATGCCAGTGCACAGATAGCAGATAGCAAATACACAAGACGAGTCAGTTTTTTCTTTGTCTTCTCCGATGACACAGCGGTGAAGTGACAGGTTCAGTCCCCTTATCTTCTAGCCCGAAGCCTCCTAACACCACCTCTGGATGAAATCAAAGGCTTTCTTAGATGTATTCTGGGACAGCGATGTCATCTTCACGCGGATCTCAAATAAACAAAACAAACACATCCCACCTGAAATGTCACAGTCTGACAAGTAAGAAGTTTTAAGTTGCTGAACAGCTACAAAAATAATCGGCAGGTTGGACATCTCATGCCTGCAGCGATCGTGTCACGGTTTTAAAAAAAGGTAGGGATCATCTCATTTTGCGGAGTCTTCAAATTAAGCGTTAATTTTTAAACTCCTGTTCCTTCTTCCTTCCTTCTGTTCCTTTTCTCTCTCTCTCTCTCTCTCTCTCTCTCTCTCAGGTCGTGTCAGCACACTTTCATGGTTTGTTAAACATAGTTATTTTCCTTCAGGCCTGCTAGTAAAAAGGAAGGAAAGGGAGACAATATGGCTTTTTTGCCTCAGCTTGTTAGTTTTCTTGGCTTGGCGATGAACCTGAGTGTAATTGTGCACAAGGAGGTGTCAGTGAAGGTCTCGCGGTCGTTTTTTTAATTGGAAAGAAACAGAGATTCTTTTCGTTGTTGAACTACAACTGGACTATCAGCTGATAAAGCAATAGTTAGCAATAGTACAAGACAGGGATGTTTGATACCAGTCTCTTGTTTATACAGTAAATATGAAGCTAGCGCCAGTAGCACGTTAGCTTAGCCTAATTTAAAAACGTAAACAGCTAGCCTGGCTCTGGGTTTGCAAAAGCTTACCGACCTGCAACTAAAATTCACCTTGATGAATTGCATCTTAAAACCGAAATGTAAAAATGGCATGTTAAGGTTCAACAGAGGATATGTGAAAGACTTCTAGGTGTTCCTGGAGTAATAATGATGATATTTTTCTAAAATCTTCACTTATGGCACCAACAGTTCAGTATTCTATTAGGTTTCTTATAGAGAGTAGTGAATGAGTAAATGAGGGAGTGATACAGATAAAACACACAAGATATTAAGTGTAAATAAGTGAACTTTTGCAGATTTTTGCCACCTTCAGACTGTTGAACTTTCCTTCTTACACATCTACAACTTTGTGTTCTATTTGGATTCACCAGAACTGCAGACAAGGACGATTATGCTGTTAAAAATTAGTGAAAAGATGCTCAAACCACCAAGAATAGCCGAATTTGAACAATATTACCTGGGGAACCCGCATATAATTTGTAATAAGGCTGCAATCTTAATCCTGTGTGAATTACCATGTCTGTGATTTGTAACTTAGAGGTTCCATCACGTATAACCTATAATATTTAGCCAAACACAAAGGTCAAGTGATAATATTAGTCCTGTGTGAATCAGCATCTCTGTGACTTTGTTTGTATTTTTTTTAACATCTGTTTTCTGCGTCTGAACCATTATGAAGTTTGATGGCGGCTCATAATATGTTGAACGGCAGTCAACAGCTGTGCCGTGACATCACCTAGAGTGACATTTAAAATGAGCAATGACAGAGAAGGTGAGCGCAACGAAAGGCCGTCTTATTCAAGTACGACCACAGAGCATCTGTTACTTGATCTTCACGAGCTGCGAATGTGCATCTACCCTCGTAACACGTGCAGAAAGTGAGTAAGACAACTGTAAACTATATTAATAACGTGGCTGCAAAGGAACAGACGCTCTGCTTCTGAAACGTGGATGTTACACGGAGCCTTGACATCACATCCAGGAGATAATACCCAGTATCCGGACCCTTCAGGGGAGTATGGGAGCATATCTTAATATATTAGGTGAGCTGAGGAAACATAACATCTTAAAATAATAAAAACATAACACTGCTTTGGAGGCACGATGCCTGGTGATTAATCCAGTTCTCACAATAGTATACAGCTACAGCTGTACATGAGAGATCTTTTGGGCTATTAAAAGGAGTGTTTTGGTTTATAATGAAACAGGAAGCAGGACAAATGAGAGTGTGCTGGGCCGCCACAGTCTTGGTGACTTATGTGAAACACTGATATCAATAAATCCAAGAAAATACAGACTCACATAAAGGCACAACATAAAATACAAACACAGGGTACTAATTTCCTGTCCTGTGCGAACAGGGCATATCTCATTTTTAAGACTTTGTTAAGTTTCGACAAAGTCTCCCACCCACCTTGTTGTGATTTACCGACTTGTCACCGTAGCTTGACAGTGAACTCATGCCAAGGACAAAGAGATGCGCACAATAACGTGAAAATGGAATTCCTTTTAGAAATCTTTATTTGGGGGCTTATTTATGAATTCCATTTATGTTTCCGGGGGAGATGACAGCCTGAGAGCTGCTTTGGAACAAACTCAAACAGCTCAAACAGATGATGCATTCGCTTGTAGAGATACTATACTCACTCAGTGTTTGGTTTCCGATAACATCCTCGACTTTGAAAAGTTTCTCAACTGGAAAAAGTAAATTACAGTGAGAGGGCTGACGGTGACATTCCTCACTTTCCTGGTCGGATTGAGAACGTGGTGTATCTGATTAGCACAGAGACTGACGATTAGAAAGAACTAATCAAGGCAATATGGAAACCCATGCTGCTGTGTCCCCTGCCATCATCCAATTTTATGATTATTAAAACTTTAATGTGATTATTAACTAGATTCAGATTCAGGGAAATTATACTATTTAGTCCAGCCATGCTGTCATTTAATATTCATATTCAATTACACATTCTAATTAGTCATTTGAGAAGTCTATCTTTCCAGTCAGTCAAATTCTGCCGAGTGACTAAATAATTAGTCAGCGCAGTTTGTTCTTCTGCGTGTGTGCTGCGGTGCCAAGTCTTAGCGTGTGTATAGTGTGTGTTTTCTGCACATAGATTCGCCCATGTGTGCACTGAACAGATGCCTCAGCCCTTCAGACGGGGTACCGTGCAGCTCAGGAGTACGTGCTCATCTGAAACATCCTGTGCTACTCTGCACTGCCAAACACTTGAAGGTCCGCCAGGCCGGGCCTCATCTGCTGCCCCGACACCTTGTTAGCACCCGGAAGGCAACGCAACTGCATAATCAGCCGTTAATGCTTCTAAAAATAAACACGGGAAGCTTCAGGGGTCAGAAGCAGGAGACTTGAGAATCGACAGGTATACATATATTAAAAAATAAAAAAAAATCGTGCTGTAATGTTGGTTTGTTGTATTTTGCAGATTCATGCTGGAGGGTTTTTTCATGAAGGTCACAGCAGAGGTTTCTACACACAGCAGGCAAGAGTTGATGGAGCTGCATTATATTATGGGCTAAGTTTAAAGGAGCAGTGTGTAGGATATAGCCAGAATTTTAGTTAAAAACATGAAATAAAAATGAGCTAACTTTATCTGTCATGTTGACCGTCCCCTGAGTCCTGATCAGAGCCTCTGTACACCACTTCCATGTTGTATCCTGTGTCATATGAGTATACAGTGCAGGCACAGTCCAGTGAGCTCTGACGGGCACTTAGTAGATTTGCTCTTGTATCTAAAAGTAATCACACAGACTGAGAGCACAGGCTACAAGCTTCTATAAACAACTGTCTCCCAGTCTTTCCCCCTTTGAAATCAATGTTTGATTCTTTGGAGTTGAAAGATTAATAGATAGGAATGTGTTTCCAAATATCCACACCTACCACTCAAATACACTAAATTAGCTTGAGGACCAAATTACAGCTGGGGAGAGTCACTGCAACAGACGGTGATGAGACGGCTTCAAAAAATTCTTGGAAATCAAAAAACAAAAAAATGCAGATTTTGGGGAAAACATTTTTCTCGTTCTATGTCAAATTTAATTGGTAGTCTTTTTACAAAGTCATCTGAGCTCCAGAAGTACAACCTTAAACCATTTACTGTTAGTATGAAACATTAAAATACAATAATGTCATGCAACTGCCAAAATGGGACTCAACATAATGCACGTTATTGGTATGTATGTATTGTATTGGTGGGCTTATGCAGGCTATGGACCTGAAGCTCATGTATGTCAAGTATGTAGCTGTAATGTGAAGTCTGCTGGTACTTAAAAAAACATTAATGGCTTAAAAAAGTACAAAATATTGCAGTAGAATCAGTAAGACAAGCTTATGACTTTAATATTTGACAACACTTGTGATACCCGTTGATAAATAGCTGTATTTTAAAGCCCTCGTGCTTATTTTGCATCTCCGCAGTGTGATTGTTCTGTAGTGGCCCATCCTCCTTGTCAATTAAGTGTTTTAATGTTCAAAGGCTTCGAGGAGCCTCATGAGTGGAGTAATTTAACCCAGAATTCTGATGAAAGCTACTGCTAATTGTTATGGTTCCCACTGTCATAAATATTCATTCATCAACATCATCTAGCGTCTGTGTCACACACACCGCTTCCTGTTCTCTGCAGAGATTTACAGCTTTTGAAGATGCCAGCATTCTGTTAGGAGCTCGACTTTTCTAGTAACGTAGGTGAAAATACTGAGATGTATATTCTCATCATCTTTTAACCGAGGTGCTGCTCTAACTGAAACTCATAGAGTGACCCATCCTACACATTAACTTCATCCATGTGTCTTAATCGCAGTGGAGGTTAAAAATAGTAGATGGTATTCAACGTTAGGTGAGTGGATTCTTCTGAGTATCTGGCACATTGTGCTGACACAAAGGCAGTGTCGAGGTATTCAGTTTAATTTTTTTTGGATCCGTTAAGTCCCGTGGATGAAATGCCATTTTTCTCAATTGTATTGTAGTGAAAGAAGAGACTCTCAAAACCGTTTGCAGAGATTGATGCCACTTGCAGTAATTTTTTTTCTTTTTTCAACTAACAAAAAATGAAGGGCTGGTATATTTCAACATGGACTCTATTATATGTTTGGATATGAAAATGATTCATACGCAGGTCGCCGTTTAGCTCGGTTGGCAGCGTGGGCGTCCCATGTACGGAGGCTTTGTCATCGCTGCAGCGGCCCCGGGGGTTGGAGTCCCAGCAGGGGGCCCTTTTTTTGCATGTCCCCCCCGTTTCCTGTCATATCTCAATCTGTCCTGCCAAAAATAAATTATTATGAAAAAAAAAAGAAAATGATTCATACTTACCAAACACTTTGGAATCGATCCAGTGGATCGCTTCAGCTGCTCGTTACCCTTTAGGGATTAAACGTTGCTGTCAAAGTTACATCCGCTCAAAGTGCTTGTTTTTCGACAGTGACAGGCTCAAGTTGTTTTCTAAGCGTCTGACACCATTATGAAAACGATTCCCAAGGAGGCCGACCTTTTTGTTAAATACTAAGATCCTAAGATCTAAGAGGTCTCGTTCAAGGTGAAGTCTCGCTCTGAAACCTTGTGAGTTGAGAGTTGTTGCAAGAAGACGACATTGAGTTAGAGAGTTTGGAGCTTACTTAAAGGGACTGTCAGCGAGAATCTATTTCCAAAGTCCTGGCTGAATATTTAACTGCTTTTGAAAAACTAAATAAGGCAACCATGGCAAAACAACTCGCCTCGCAACATTTCAGAACAAAACTCCTTGAGTGAGAATTGTGCTTCTGGTTATAACAAAAAGTAATATGTCAACACTTGGGTTTCTTCCTGCAATCTTCTGCTGACCTGAGTTATGGTGATAGGGTACATACCATTCGAATAAACTGCAGGTTAACAAAACTAAAACCTGTCACAGAAGTGTTAATACGAGGCGTTTCAGTGGGTACTATCCTGCTGCAAAATTTGGTTTCAGCAGAAAAAAGTTTGAGCTGGTAAAGTTTGACAACAACTATGAATAGTAATCGCACATATGGAAGAATACTGGCTCACAGTGGAGCACAGGTGTGCGGCTATTTCTTTAATCATTATGTTCTAAAGGCAGAGGGATGTTTGTTTTTTGTGTGTTTTTGAAGCCAATCTGCTGTCCTGAAACCTGCATTTATGATTTTGTCTGCTTTTGAATTATATGTGTTTTGATTCCCGAGAGATTGAGATCGTCAGAGTTTGAAAGCTGTCTAGAAACACAAAGGCTGTTTACAGGATAGGTTGTTTTTATAGACAAACAGTTGTTCACTTCACAATGCTGACGAAATTGAAGTTCTCATTTATTGTTTGAAATAGCAAGACAGTTTTCTCTAGGTTTTCAGTCAAAATGCAATGAAACAAAGGAACGTTTCTTTCAAATGTAGTCGTGTTTTAGACGCTGGAAGCAATGACGTGTTACGTATGTGAACAAGGACACAAACATATCCTAAATGTGACAGAGTGTTTGGACTCTGAAGCAGAAACATGTATACAGAGAGAGCAGCAAAGCCACAAAACTCAACAATCTACCTCAAATGGGAATCCGCTCAGGCAGAAATCCAACCACAAACAATAAACTGAACACAATTCAAGCAAGCGCTCCAAAACAACTCTATCATTTCTGCTCCGAAAACTGGACACCTCCTCCTCAATCAATGGAGCTGACAAATTCAGAATATTCAATAGTTTCCCTCTTTTTTATTGCATTAAAAATTCACACCTGCAAGCTACTTAAAACTACAATGTTCAACAATTCAGCACTCATCATTTCCACTAGAACAGCTGCATCCCCAACGGTGGTTCAAAAAAAAACATGGAAAAAAAGATATCCCTTTTTGTTTTATGGAGACAAACATTATCATGTCACTCCCTTTTTCCTCTGCACATCTTTACCACTGAAGGGGATCCGAATTCCTCCAGGAACTGTGAGGCCTGGCTGGCAGCGCCAGGACCACAGTGGGTATGCCCAGTGCGAGACACAGGCAACGGGCATCACGCCAGCCCACGCTGAGCCTCCAAGCTGTCTGCACTCCCTCACTGCTGTGGCAGTATGATGAAAGAAATATATTTACATTAATCATGTCGCCTTGCTTCTCCAAGGACTCTCCCATCCTGTTGTCCCTCTCTCCATAAAAACAACAAAAAAACCCCACCCAAGACGTCGCTAATTAGGCGAAGATTATTCTTATTTTTTTTTGTGAGCAGAACAGATTCAAGAGCAGCTATTTTAAAGTTTGTGTCTGTTATAGGCCGCTCTCCCAAGAAATACAGCAAGTAAAGGTTGGGTTCAGTCACAAATGGACAGAGAGAACTAGTGCTGCCAGTCCGGCTTTCATGGTACACTGCTGCAGGAGCTGTCCTCAGGTGTCCTCGAAACAAATGTATGACTCGACCTGCAATCACTTCTTATTTCCATCATTGCTAATCTTGAGTTAAACTCGTTGTGAAACCGTCCCAACTGATATACAGCCAGAGGAGAGAAGGTGGAAATTACTAATTACAACTACTCAAACTATTGTAATTGAGTTCTTTTTTTTGGTAGGTAGTTTTGAGTATTGTGTTATTTTACTTGAGTATGCGTTACACCATGTAATCTACTTGATAACTTTTTATAATTGTAAATGAGTACAGAGTACAGTTTGACCTTTCATCCGCATTGTTTTTAAGCCAATAAGGCTCTCAGATCACAAACAAGCCAATGAAAACCATGAAATGCAGACAAACACAATTAAGGCAGATTTGGAGAAGCTGCTATTGATAATGCATTACACATCAACAACTGCTATAAATACTTTGAGTAGAAGTAGAACTTTTGTAGCTGTAAATAGACTCATTACCTCATTACTACATGCATCTTGCAAGCAGAGTTTGAAAACTACAAAAAAATAATTAAATGATGAATGTGTTGCCTCTTTCTTTCACTCATTTTCCGAACAAAATCACACACCAGATCAAGATCGTCATGACAGGAGGCGGAGTTGCTCGTACCGCTTCTGTCCACAGGGGCCGCCAGAATCAACACAAAATTAAAGTTAATTGTAGCAGCTTTAATGTTGTCGATTATTTTTTTAGTATATCGAACAGATACACAAACAAATACAAATGCCTGTTGCAATTTCCAAAATGTCAAAGTGACATACTGAAATTGCTTCTTTTTTTTTCACCAAAGGAAAAAAAGGCAAATTCGGACAATTAAGGGCTAAAAACATCAAAAGTGTTGCATATTAGAGTCAAAAATAACTTCAGCTGTCAAAATAGTTGACAGTTCTTGCATTTGACTCATCAGTTTAGCCCTGTGGATTAAAATATCCAGCTTTTCGCGAATGTTGTCGTTCAGTTTTTCCACATTGTTCTTTCTTCACACTCCAGTCGTAACATTTGTGTTTGTTTAGAGATTACTGTTTCAGACGTGGAGCAACACGTTCAGCATAATTGATTGCCTGTCTGCTCCGGAGCTTTCGTAATAGAACATAATCTACTAAAGCTACCCAATGAGTGGACTGAGGGGGGAGATGGTGACTCTCAGGGGAAACATCAGCACAATAAAATGCATCTACATAATGAACTTATATTGTGCACCCACCAAACAGGCATTATAGGTTTTTAATGTTGGCATAATCACTTGGTCGTTATCATCAACAGCCGGGTGTGTAACAGGGAGTTTATCCTACTTCAGATCTGAAATCACAGGCGCAGTGTTGATATTTTCCTGATTCTTTTGAATAATTCTGGCTGACCTCTGAAACAACAAGGCTATAAGCAGACCATACAGCTCGTCACTGGTGGAGGACAGAGCTCCGGTTGTTTGTTGTTGTTTTTGACAGTATGTGATGGCTTCATAATGTAGCATTTACCAGAAATAGCATCAAATATCTATGCCTTGTGAGACACTTTTATCTTTTGTACTATATTTGGTGCGACAGAGAAAAAAAGTCAATAGTTTTAAAGATACTGGTCATATGGATGGACGGATGTTAGGTAATGACTGAGTGGTTTGAGACGTTTTAATGGATTTTTTTTTAATTGTATAATTAAACGATTAGTTTAATTGGAAGAAAATGATCCAAAGTTGTTGTCATGCCGCACTGAGGCCCTGTCCACATGTACATTTCTTCAAACAAAGCTTTATCTTTTCTCTGGCCTTTCATGATACATAATCTGTGTTTCAGGTCCCTGAAACCCTCCAGGTGAAGACAGTATTTTTTTTCACCACTGGCAGAAATGAAGGCTCTTGGAGACAATGACGCAGACACCACCATTCGTTAGTGTTTGTGGCATCATTTGCAATTGTCTAATCAGAATATATGTCATGATATTGGAGTATTAGAGTTTTACGGTGATGGAATGGATGTTTTGGATGTTTAAAATAAGACATTGATAACATCATTATAGAGATAAGAAACAAAAAAGGATGCTTACAAGGTTTTGCTGAAATCAGGAAGATTTGTGAGGAGTAGTAAATTATCTAATCCCTGCCTCCTTCATAGTATTTAGTAAGCAACCAACTAAAGTATACAATCCGCTTTCTGTTTATAATGGCAGGTGCATGCCCAGTGTACGTGAATGGCCATGGGACATGCCTTTTGTGTTCAGGTGTGCTGTGTGGGCAGAGATTATTTTTTAAATCGAGCAAAAAGGATCATGTGGATGAAGTTCTTTTTTATAACCCTGTTTCCATGTTCATGTTTGACTAGGTCTTAGATGCAGGTGGTGAGGTTGCTCCTGATGGTGCACTGGTAAAAGCTCAACAGAGTCTGAGAAGACTCTGGACAATATTCTGGTTACAAGTGGCATTTGCTTTTCTTTCCTTTTTTACTGTTTCTTTAAGTTACAGGGTCACTGCCTGAATTAAATGTGACAAAAGTTGCAGTTTTCCGCCAAGAAGGAAACTAAAGTATAAACCTTCAAGTTGTCAAGGAGCCAGTGCCTGATAATCAACAGACTTTGAAAGCAGTATTGAATTAAAATTGGAGGGTATGCACAGAAAACCTTCAAACCAGGCAGTTAATTGCAGACAGACATTTATAGTAATACTGAAGGCGTATCAAAATCTTAGCCAGATGGTAATTATCAGACTCAGAGTGCAGTTGACTGACACCTTGGCTCTGTTAGTCTATAGATGTGATTGAAGTCCTCAGTGTGTTACAAACATGTTCTCAGTCAGACTGACAGGAGACCAGCTGGTTGTGTCTCCAAACACAAACTGGGTTTAATCATCGATCGGACCATTAGAAAGAGAGGAGTGATCCAATCTTTGTGTCCACTTGAACTGAAACACATTTCAAAATGAAATGACAAACAGAAGGACCATCTATACATGCCTCATTGACTCGTGATGACCCATTCTGTTACATTACATTACTCTGTAGACATTGATGTCCTGTGTTCTGTTAGATATTACAGTTTGCAGAGTTTTGGATCTAATACAGGAACAATTACATCATGTTTGATCCAAAGATGCCATCTGCTGCAAAGTCAGCAGAGTCATTGTGTTTTCCTAGAAATGTTTTCAAAGCCTAAAGGCCAGGTCTAACACAGGGAATAATATTAATCTCTAAGGCAACTAAAGTGTTGAACACTCATGATGTCTCAGCTGATGACTAGTTTCCCATAAGTGATTGAAGTGAATGGTGATGGACAAAAGGTACAATTTGTGGAATATTGCCAGGATTGGAAGGGAGCTCCAAAAACATAGAGGGAAACATATCGCAAGAGTGACCAACACCTGCTGCTCTTTGCTAGCCTTCCTTAGCTGCAGCTATCTTCCGTTATCTAATTAGCTCATGGCTCAGCTGGTCTTTGTCTTTGACATTATATCAACACTTTTTCTCAACACTGTTGATAATGTAAGTTTGGTTTTTGAATGTTATTCTGGCCACATCTTAAAAATTGCTACTAAAACATAGTCTACATCAGTGACTCTCAAACTAAGTGTGGGCCACAGCCCCCTTGTGGGCAATGGAGGTACTGCATGTGGGTCTCAAGAGCAGGAAACACAACTCTTATAAGAGGGCCGCACTATTTGATTGGGAAACGGACTCTGAAACAACAGACGGGAACAGAGTTGTGATTAAAAGTTTGGGTGGGCCCAAGAAGATTTTCCAAATTTCAAATTGAGTCAGGTCAAGTCAAAGCTTGAGAAAGGCTGTTTTGGCCTTTACCTAAGTCTCTTTGTGGCCTATGTTTTACCTGGCTGCAAGACCATTAAGTTAAAATAAGCAACAATTTGTCAAATTTGATTGGGAATTATCCTTTAATGCTTGCATGATGAAAGTGGTGCAATCCTGCCATGCTCAACTGAGACAGATATCCAAGATCAGGCCACTCTTTTCCTCTGCAGACTTCTAAAAAGGTCATCCGTGCTGTTATCTCTTCCAGACTCGACTACTGAAATGCAATTTATTCTGGGATTAGCAGGCATGATATCGAAAGACTGCAGTTGATCCAAAATGCTGCTGCCAGGCTTTTTAACACGTACCAAGAGAAGTTACCAAATTATACCATCCCCACTGCTGTTCACCTGTCACTACTGAGGTTTGGAATTGATTTTAAGATTTTACTTAAGCAATATTACCCGAGAGGGTGTGCTTTAACGTCATTTGAGCACGACGGTGATGCGGTCAGGACCGAGGCGCTTGCGCCGAGGTCCGCAAGCAGTACCGAAGTGCGATTATACAACTAATACCAACACAAATAAAATGTATAATCAAAATATATCCATGTTGATGGACATTTTGCTCTCAAATTTTTAAGGTTTTTGCGAGTGTGTGTCGCGTTTCCATGGAAACACATGGGGTCTGACTAATAACTGAAACAAAATCAGTCACGTCAGTAGACTCATATGTGTAATGGAACGTAGTTTACCACTCCAGCAAATAATCCAACCCTTAGTAACGACCTAGCAACAGAAAGGATTTTCAAGTCCCAGATGATGAACGCTGAGCTGACGTTAATGTTTTATCGCGGTCTCGGAATTTAATAATAGCTGGAGTGTTTATTTGTTTAAGTCACTTAACAGACCAGGCGGCAATTTGTTACAAGCATTTAATTCCTTCCTCTCAAAAAACTTCTCCAGCTTCTCGGTGAATTCTCTGGCATCCTTATGGGCAACTAAGTGAAGTTGTTACAGCGGAGGAAAGGATTCAGCGACCAGCACTCGCTGCAAACTCCTCATCTCTGCTGTCACTCACGGTGGCGGACATTTGTTTCTATCTCGTGGCGTGCCCGTTTGCTGATAACTCATCCCCGCATGTTTATCTCAGGCTCCTCGTTAGCCTTCTTCCTCCCTCCAGCAGGCAGCCTGGCCCTGTTGCTGTCCTCCTCGGACAGACGCTGGAGCTCAGTTTTATTTTATTCGCCAATCTCTCTCTCTCTTGGGGTCGACAGGCCGTCTTGCGGCTGCTTCTCCCGAGTTTTCCACTGCATATTTTACGGCTGAAAGTTTGAATTTCAAGACGTACTTTTTATATTTTTGCTCCAGCTGACAGTTACTACGTTGCCATGGAGATGGATAAACACAGACTTGGCGGAGTAATATTTTGAGTAATGAGTCAGGCGTGCTGTAATGCTGATTTGAGCATGGTCAAAATGTCTTGTTGACCAATCAGATTGCTTGGTTGCAACTACTTGTTGTATAATGCTCATTTTCTAGCCCTTGAATGGTGTGGTGCCTGCCTATTTTGTGTGATTTCCTTACTCCCCACGAGCCTGATCACTGCTTTCACTATCCAGACTCCTCAGTTATGGATTTCAGCAAAGCAAATTCACTATTTTCTGTTTAATCTTTTCTTAACATTCATTTGTATCCTAGCTGCAAACTGCAATGTTTTCTCTGAATCTGCTTTTGACCATGAAATGTTTATTTCAACTGGATATCCAGGAAACACAGAAGCTTTATATGCTAACGCGAAAAGCAGATTATCTGCACATAAGCAGCACATAATCACTTTTACTTTACTCTTTTATGGTCCTTGATATTTCAATGTTCCTTTATCTGTAGAATTTTCCACCCTTTAGCCTCCATATTGTTGATTTTCTATGAAGCACTTGATGAATATTCCATACCTGAAGGTCATAAATGGATGTGCAGTAGAACATAATATCTACAGAGAACTGCATCAATGCAGCAGCACAAACAATACACACAAGTCTCATTATCCATGTTGTCTGCAGAGAGCCTCCAATGACACTCCAAGATCATATCTCTCCTGAAGGAAGGCAACAACATGATTGTTTACTCTGAATCAGGAAATAAAATTATTTTGATGTCTATCAGCCCACACTCACATCTTGCTAATTGCCCATGAAGTCATTTCCATAAATAATAGCTCCTGTTTATTACAGAGGTCCCATCTGTCACACAGGAATAATCAAATGAGCACAGCGACTCTGAGTTATGGCACTCACACAGGGTTCATATTTGAATACTACATCACAGAAGCAAATGAAGTGCAGGCTGCAGCTCATAACACTCCTGTCCTCTCATGAGGTAAAGTTTACGCACAGCTCAGGCTTTAATCAAACATTTAGGCAGACAGTAAGAATAAGTGTTTCCTGCTATTCCACTTTGGCCCAGACTGTAATGCCTCATTCAATATTTGATGCATTGCCTGAAATTTTGAACAGACATTCATGGTCCTCAGAGAATGAAGCCTGCTGACAAAATAGCTTTCACATTCACAGCATCCCATCAGAATCAGCTGTACTTTGTATTTAATGGTCATCAGAACATGTGCTAACACTAAACTAAGATGGTGACCATAATAAATGTTGTGCATGCTAAACATTTTTTAATAAATTGCCTTGACTTGACCAGAGCAGCTAGTGTGGCTTTAGGCTCTTTACTAGGAGAGATGTTCCAATGTTCCAATGTTCAATGTTAACTTCAAGAGTAACATGGAAACAACGGTAGCTATTACTACTGCTACTACTGTTACTAAAATGTTGGATATTACAGGTATGCACAGGTATGACAGAGATAAGAACTAGCATATTTAGCATGACTTGCATCACAGTTTTCCACCACCTCTGATTAAACAGACCGAGACCAACATGGTAAGACAGAATGTTTGACTCCCTGACTCCCCTGATGCTAAAACAAACAAAACTGTACTTGAAGGTTTCACATGGCCATGTAATAACAATAAAGGCATTTCAATTTTCTTAAAAGGGTGCCTTGGACTTTTCTTTTGATTTTTATGTCCTTGTGTATCTCTGTCTAAAAGGCACCTTTTACAAACTCAATTTGTGTCCAGGAAGCACTGCTATCCTTATGCTTTTTGAAAGCAAGACAGATTGTTTAGATAAATATGCCAATACTCTCCCGATGTCCGCTGCAAGCACTTACAACAAAATAACATTGCACATTATATCAGCTGAACACAATGATCTACTTACACCACTACTTAGCATTAGCACAGAGGTACCAAAAATAACATTTCCAGGGTGGCTTGATATGGACAGTCTCAGAGATGATATTTAGCAGAGTCAATTAGGCAATTAAATGCTCCATTTGACTACTGACCATAATGAACCCCACTGTTTTCTGCTTCAGTGCCTACTGTGTCTCTCTAATCTTTATAGAGTGTTTGATTTAATATCGGTGTCCCGACAAATGGCAGTTCTCACTATTGCAGTGAGAGTTCAATAAACTTTCGAGTTGAGTCAGTCAGAGGGAGTGCGTGCAAATAGACCATTACTATTTGCACCCACTCCCTCTCACTAAGGAAAAACATTTAAAAGCGCTGATGTCCGCGACAGTCATGAGTGTTCTGAGTGACTGAAAACATAATCAAAAACTTGGATTAAATTGTTATTCTAATCACATTTAAATGTGTAGGCCTGTTCATAATAGTCTTTGATTTTACCCTCAAAGTAGAATTAAAAATGACTGCTTGCAAATTCAACAATTTGTACAGTTATTGCATGTTCCTTGGTATTAATAGTTTAATATTTCAACAAAAGCTCACTCTACATTTCTTCAAGTCATGCATCTATTTACAGGATGTGTCTGTACTAACAGATTTGAGCCTCAATGGCTTCATATATTGCACCCTCGACTACTGTACTATCATGTAGTTTGTGGTCTTAAAACTTTAAACATTTCATTACAGTATGATGTGTACAATTTGGTTGCTGGTGGGGTCTCTTGGGTTCTATGACATGATGCTGTTAGCTCCCTAATTGAGCTTAATACGCATGACGTGGGGAGTTTCACTTCTGATGAGAAGCCGCCTTGGGCCGAGAGACACTTAATTATATGTGGATAAACAAATCAAATTCTAATACTGTTCCCTAATGATACACACATAGCAATTTAGCTACTGAAGTGACTTCTGGTGTGCTAACAGGTATGAGAATATGGGACTGAATAGTCAGTTCCATAGAAAGTGGCTTTCTGGCACGGCTGGCTTCACCTGCAGTGAAGTGTTCGATAATTATTTTTCAGATTCTTATGAATCACAGGGGTCATAAGTGCTGTGTGGAGACGTGAAAGCTGGGGGAAGTAATTTCGTCTCAGCTTAATCACTTACTTCTGGGAGAGTTTTTTTTAAAACCTGGGAACATCAGCAGATTCTCCTCAAATCAACCATTTTAAATTCAAAAAAGAGATAAGAGATTCTTTAGTTTCCCAACGTTTACTTAAACTGAATCAGAGTTGTTTGAATTTTAATGTATGACATATTGATAAACAAAGAAATCAATGATAAAAACCATGTGTTCTGACAAAAAAACAAGATATAACTAGTGTGCTACTCTATAGTGACAGAGAACTTTTCAAGGATGAATCCATTTTTTGCCGCCAGCTAACCTACATGGCCCATCTCCCGAGTCGATGGACCGGACGCACCGACCTGTCCAAAACCGGACTTGGGGTAAATAATGTCCGCCATGCTTTTTCGCGAACATTGCCGCCACGTTTGTTTTGTGTCTGGTGCAGCAGAAACGGTAAAAAAGGGCTTTTGTCA
>CAEMYA010000130.1:1413016-1427357 GCA_903131615.1 Diplodus sargus
AGCAGCTTGCAGCTAGCTACACACGAACATCCACAGATTCTGATTTCACTTTGTTTTTCCGCGCGTCTCCGCATCTCCTCAGACCCGAACAGACCGGCCCGGTCTTGTTTAGTCACATTAATCCACCACAGTCAGTTTAGATCATGCACAGAACAGAACGGGACCGAACCACCGGCTAACTCCCGGTCCAGCTCGCGCTGCCGCAGGTATACATCCACTTGTTTCTTAATGTGTGTCGTAGTCCTGAGCTCTGCAGTGACTGGCTCTAATGCGCATGTCACTATGTGTGTGTGTGAACATTTTGTTGTTAAAGTTTTACCAGCATTTTTCAAATTTGCCATTTACTCCACACAGGATTTTATGGGTCTTTGTATTCATTTTTATGAAATATGCATTAAAACAGTTGGATGGAAATGCACTTGCATTCTGTCTTGCATGAAGATGTAGAAACAGCACTTGAACACTTAAGGCAACAAGCCCCTGCAGGCACACAACAATATATACTGTGTCCGCTGTCAGTGTAGTCTCAGAAAATGATGGTTTACAGTGTTTGATGAGCACACAAACAGACACACAAACAATGGGGTTTCAGAATTATTATAGACTGAACATGTGAGTGAGCAGTGTGGCAGTTCGGTTACCTGGAAGACAAAAATCTCTGAATGGGCAATCGAGTTGAAAGTTAATGTTCGTGTTGATATTGTTTTCTTCATGGCTGTTGCAGACTGGTGGCACTTTTAACCTTGGCGTGCCATCAATCACCTGAGATAGTGTGGAGATTGCTGCCGTGTGAGTGTATTGGCTCAGAAGAAAGAGTGAAGGCAACACGACTCCTTCATCACAATAATGATAGAGACCTAACTCATGATGAAAAAAATATCAGGGATGAAGGATTGAGTCTACACTCCCACACTGTAATCATCCCAAAGGTTTGTTTACCTTTACCACAAGGATCAATAATTCAATCCCTACTGGTCTGTGAAAGGATGAAATGATGATTAATTATGTCGTTTGAAAACATTAGTGTCCGATGCAGGTGGACTGGGTCTCCTCCCCCAGTGCATTCCTTAATTAATCTCCTTCCACGTGTTTTCCTGTTTCCTGTCTTTCGGCGCTGTCCTCATTTCACTTGTTTTCTCCCGTGTGACTCTTTTAAAACTGAGTACTTTTTTATAGATAATTGGTTAATGACTAGATTTTGTGAGAATTGTCCTAACACTTATAACAGGAAGAAAAAGATTTAATGTATGAAGAATAATGCTAGTTGGTTGTTTTGTTGGTTTTTGGCATATTGCTTTTGTTGGTTGGTTGTTTTGGTATTGCTATTCGTTGTTGATTGGGTATTGTTGTTCATTGATGGTTGATGCCGTTCAGCCAGTCTGTGTTGTTGATTGTTTTTTGTCTGGTCATTTTGGTTTTCAATTTATGCTATTGTTGGTAGTTTGGTTTTTGGCTTGTTGCTACTGTTGGTTAGCTGTTTGTGTGGTGGCTGCTAGTTGCTGCTGGTTGGGTCTTGTTATTTGTTTTTGGTTGGTTGGTTGATTTTTCAACTCATTGCTACTGTTGGTTGATTGGTGGTTGCCATTTGATGTTAATTGGATGTTGTTTGTTATTGCATGGATTTTTTTTTAGGCTCACCGGAGTTTTTGGTTGGTTGTTACTTGGTTTCTGTTGTTTGTTGTTGGTTTGTTTGTTTTGTTGATTGATGTTTCACTAAATCACAGCAATGGCTAATTTGGTGATTAATTTGTTTATCCAATCATATTCTTGATTAATTGATTAATTGTTTTATAAAAAAATGTCTGAAAATGGTTGAAAGTTTCCACCATGGTGCCTTGGAAATGATTCATTGCTTCAAATTTCCTTTGTGTTTTGTATCTGATATTGAATTTATGAAGGAGAAACAGCAGGGGACACTTGAGAAGCTGGAACATGCAAATATTTGGCATTTTGCTGGAAAACTGACAATTATAAAAAATGGATGCAGATCAAAGCAAAGAATAATGAGCAACACATGGGTAATCTGCTCTCTTGTTACAAAGCTCGGATTTCCTTTGGATATCTGACTTTTGTGAAAAAAAATAAAACTGAGAGGAAAGATAGCCAACATCACAACTTCAGCATCAAGGGATGAGATGAAAGAAGTCCACCAGGAGCAGCTGCATTGTGCATTTGCCTTTTTGATTTCATGATTTCTTCCACTTCCCTTTCCTCTCCTCCTACATTTTTGCTCTTTTACTCGAATGCCCAGTTATCCAATATCATTCACCATTTTGCCTTTTGTTTTGTTTCTTATAAAATGTGTTGTCCTTGAATTGTCCTGAATATTTCAGTTTTCTGTCAATGGGGCAACAAATACTGAATAGACAGTAGTCCTGATATATCAGATGTATTCATCATCTATTGGGTTTTTTATGCTGATCACAAAATCTTGCACCCCTCAGTGATGTCTTCAACAAGTCAAAAACCCCAAATGTTCAAATTAGGATGATGAAAAACAGTAAATAATAACACTGTCTCACATTTGAGAAGCTAGAATGAGCAAATGTTTGGCATTTCACTTTATAAATCACTTCAGTAATGATCCCTTGATTATCACACAGTAATTGTTTGTCTTTTCTGTCAATTAATCAACAAATTGTTGCAGCTTACTGACCACAGTCTTGGTTGCACCTGAATAGTTTGGTCTTTCCTTTAAGAGTAGGCATTCATAGTAGAGGTGCTTCTATACAAGAAAGTAAAAATTGATGTGAAGAAAAATGAATGCCTATTCTGAGAGAGGGCCTAGCGGTAGTGTAGGTCAATGCTGACAGCCAGCTACAGCTGTCATCTGTGCGGTTAGTGCACTGACTGTTGCAAATAATCACATCTTGCAGAGACAGTCCAGTGGTCAAACTCTTGCGCATGAAGCAAGAACATTGTTTTTGACAGACAGGCCTCAGAAAAATGGTCATACAGTCATTTAAATGCAACAGGCAGCAGTCTCCTTGTGTAATTAGCTGTCATAACAGATGGATTGTGAATGCCTGCCAGAGACGGTGGTCTGCAGATGAATGTATCTGCTCCTCTGATGGTTCATGGTTGTTCGCTTTGTGGAAACAGCCTCACAGCTTTGAGACACACGATAACAACAAGGACGGCACAAGCTCAGTCCCTTATTGATATCTGTGCACGAAAGCTACACCCTGTTTGTCTTTCCCCTGAAATCAAACTACAAAAAAGGGTGGAGGAAAACCTTAATGTCAATAAAGCTTCAAGATAAAACCCTTTAGAGTCTGGAATTGTTAATGTGGTCAGTACAGTTAAATACAAAATGCTGAGTGTGTTTTCCTTATGGGCACTGAAGAACCATGACTCAGGCAGTGTTGAGAATTTTTTTCAATTTAATGATGAATAACTTTAACGTTGCATCCTCTTACAGCTGTTTCTTCGGCTCATGATTGATTTTGGTTTTTTAAAAGCCTTGCAGTCGTTGTAATTTTGTCACCTCCATCAATTACAATAAACAAATGAGCATTTCAGTGCATCAGTTCTGACAAAGTTCCCTCATCTGTCTTTGCTAATCTGTACAACTTGCCTGCCATTCAACGTAGCCACTGTTTCATCTGGCCTGTGACAGGAATGCAGAAGCTGCACTTAAGCAGCGGGCTATTGGGAAGCAGCAGACTAGCTGCCATTTTCCATCACACAGCCCGCGTCACAAGGCATTCACGGTGTCATTTAGAATTTAGAGCGTACACATTCAGCGGTGACATCTCGACAGAAGACAGCTTGTCGGATTAAAAACTGCATTCCTTCCAATTAAGAGGTGAATAAAGAATGCATGATTGATTGGCGGAGTCTCAGTGAGTAATGTCCCGACTTCAGTTTTCAACACTGCACAGGACTTAATCATCTTTTTCAGTGCTTATCTCAGGTATTGGCTCCATTCTTCACACTGTCATTAAATACGATAAATTATGTCAGTCTGTACCTCACAGGTTGCCCAGACCTCAGTCAACAGAACTTAATAATCTAATGAGGTATGCAGAAGATAAGGAACAACTTTATACCATCTTTTTATTGGTCTCTGAAGTATAGGACGGTAAACTAATGAGTATTTTCATCACTGATTTATCTCTCAGTTATTTCCTTAGATAATTCCACCAATCATTTAGTCAATCAAATGGTGAAAAATTGTGTAAAATGTCCTTAAGGTAGCATGCTGATAGGGTCGAAGGAGATCTAAAATTCAAAGGCATACGGGAAGCATGTACGATTTCTTCAAGTCGATGGGGAAGCAGACGTAAACAAAATAGTTTAGCATGGTGCGAGAACTGGCTGTCGTAACACGTTGCCATGAGAAAGACAACAAAGGCAGAAGATTAAAAAAGTCTAGATGTGTGGACACAGTCAACATGGGTTTGACTGGTACTAGCAGTATTCTAGCTAACATTACCCTCAAGGGCTATAATATTTAACAGTGCTTGGCAGGAATATCAGCTGCTTCCATGATGCCTTTCTTAATGGGTCCAGCTCATAAAGAACAGATGTAATCATTCCGATTTTTAATTTGTAAAGATTAAACATATTTGATATCATCAGAGTGGCCCAGATGAGTTTGTGAGCAGTTCAGCAGGCTTAAGATCAGATCTATAAACCTCTCAAATTAGCAGATAATCTTTGCTAAACAGCAGCTAAAGAACACACTTCTTATTTAAAGAGCATTTTGACTAAGTATTCAAATCAAATGCATTGATATTATTTGTGTAAACGTTCGGCAACAGCGTGTTTGGCTGGCATTATTCACAAGCAGCAGTTTGACGTCATGAGCGTGAACAAACCCTTCTTACAATGAGCACTATTCACATCATGGCTTAAACCAAAAAAGACATCCAATGCAATATGGAACTCTAAGAGTTCATTCATAATGAAGTGTTGTAATTAACTTTCTTGGTGAACCCATTTTCCCTCAGTCTTCTGTGCTGCATCACTGTGAGTTTGTGATTAACTGAGCTTCCCAGAAGGACTTTCCACAATCCAAAGAGCGGGATACATCATAGCTGCATCTCATTTCTCTTATTTCATATCTCCCACAACCTCCGGTCTCATGTGACCTGGAAATCGATTGAGGTCTTCCATCACTGAGGTCATTTCAGTTCTCTTAGTGGTCCTCGGAGGAGCGAAGAGGAGATTCAAGTCGGAGAGGAGAGGATACAATAAGTAGGGCTGGGAAATACGGCTAAAATCAATATCAAGATATTAATGGGAGTGAGACAAACCGCATTTGGTTCCACTTATGCTATGGATCTATAGTTTACTATAATGCTAAAATTCTTCAAGCACTACAACATTTATCATAATTTGTGTTTCTGTCTTACTCATTTACAGTCATTTTATGAAACATGCTTTAAAATTATGAAATTGCCTGTGTAATAATTGGATTTATAACGGCAATAACTCATCTCAGCCCTTCTTTCCTTCAGTCTCCATGTGCAGCTGAATTTCCATGTGGAAGCACATGTCAGAGGTGAGTTCATTTTTCATGCAGGAGTTTCAGGGGATGCAGCAACATGTTTTCTCAGCTTTCACAGGAATGGCCTTTCTCACTCTTCCATGACAGGTTCATACATCAGTACACACACTGTGTGTATGCACAAAAGCACACGTGAGAGAAATCCACCTCTGGGGATAGAAAGTTTTTTTGTTTTTTTTAAAGCAAACACCATTTTTTTTCCATCAGAAATGGAAAGGAAAAGAGTGTTGCCAGTGTTGCCCTGCAGAGCTTCCTGGCAGGTTTCCCCATTTTCTACAGCTTCAAAGGCCGCCCAGAGTCTCCCATACAGGCTCATGCAACAACACTGCTGCATGGAATCTCCACGGGCAAAACACAGACCATCTAAAGGCTCTTGGCATGAACTCACAAAGATAAAAGGAAAACTTTCTCTGCACTACCTATCCAATGTTGTTCCCACTACTATTGTTTGAGTTATTGTTCTTCATGTGGAAGGACTGGGTTGTATTACTGAGCCGATTGTTAATCAAGAGTAAGCCTATTATCAATAAATATAACTTAAAAACAATATGCTTTCCCAGCAGAACCACCCCATGAGCTGAGTTGAAGTTAATGCCACTCTAAATTAAAAATGAGTATCTTTATATACAGCCCCCACTTTTAAGCAAACCATTGAATTCTTTCAAGCAATAACATGTTGCCAAAATTTGGGCTGCTCCTTATGTGTAGACAATTTGATTCATCAGTTGAGGAGCTCCCGATGAATTCATGTTGTCGGATGGAACATTGGTAGAACATTTCTACACAACATAACAGCATGAAGGATGGCAAAGTAGTCTTTTATGTTGTGTTTTTATTATTTTACAATTTTAAGATTTTTGCTGATTTTAGTTTTTTGTTTTATCGATTTTTTTCCACATAATTTAGTAGTCACTTCATAATGTGTAACATTTCATACAATTAAGAAAGAATTACATCAAATTTCCATTTTTATTGCTTGAATTATCTTTTATTATGTTTCTTTGCCAGACCTTTTTAGTGTGCACTAGTCTCTAAATCCTTTTTCCCCTTGTAAAGCACTTAATTAATTTGCTATCTTTGAAAGGTGCTATATAAATTCATTTTGATATAATTATTCCCTGCTTGCCTTAAAAAGGTCAGTGACTAAAGAATTCTGTATAATTAACTAGACTGGACATATCTGCAGTAGAAGAAGAAATGTGTTTTTGTTCACTGTATTCAACTTTATATAAAAAAGTGGATGAAAGACACAAGGTTAAGCAACACTAAAATCAGTACAGTGAGTTCCCGACGATACAAACCACGAAGAATCAAATACTAGAAGCATGTGATGAACTTCGAGATACAAGAGGAATATGAGAAATCATCTCGAAACACTCATGAGACAAAAATCTCAAGGCCAAAATAAAAGTTTCTGCAGTGGCTGACTCACTTCGTTACTGCCACACATTACACAGTGTATATAAAATGGAGATGAGGCAGCAGTTGGATGTAATTGGGAATAAGATCGCAATCAAACTGCAATAATGCGAGAAGTATCCAAGAATTACTTAGCATGCATTGCAGCAGTAATGGATGTTTCTATAATTAATGTGTCACAGATATTTGGAGCATGCTTACATGAATGAATTATTCATTCACAAAGGGATAAATCCTACTTATAAGTGTCTGTATCGGCTGATGTTCACATGCTGATCCATGTGTCACGTGCTTTCTAATCTTCTAAATGAGCCTTATTTGTCATAATTGGGAACAACTGGCTTTGTGCCTCCTGCCTGTAACAAATGTGTTCAACCAGTGAACTTGACTATTGTTGTTTATCCAAAGATTTAAACAGTTCCGTTTACTTTAGTCCGACTCACTGGGTGTAGACTGAGGGGATGAGCATGCCATTGTGCCACGTGTTACCATTTTGAAAACCCTGTTCAGGAAACGACAACATCTTCCAAGCGAGCAGCTATAGGCTAAGCTTTCTGTGAGGGATTCATTCATTCATCTACAACATCAATGCTGTATTCTCTTTCCAAAAACAATGACAAAGTTTTATTCCTTGAAATGTTTTGGGGCGTCTCCTGGTAACCCTTGGTAACCCTGTATTTAATATTACAACACTGTAAATTGTGGGTAATTCCATTTGACAAAGTCTGTAGAAATGCAGCCTAAAGGAAAGTGACCATAAAAGGGCTCCAAATGTTTGTGAGGGAGCCCTCCTGCCCTTAACAGTTTGATAGAGGGATTGCCCTAAACCCTCTTGGACTTATTGGAAAAGAGCCTCAAAGTCTGTGAGTCTGTGGGTGTGGACATTGGGATTGGGCCAGTGAGTGTTTGTGTCCCCTTGAGACTAGGCCACCCAAGTGCACTGGCACAACCAGCAGCACCAATAGTTGCGCTAGCAGGAGAGTAGTAAGGCTTCAGTGATGCGCAAAGGAAAAATCACTGTATTTCCATCTGATTGATTACATTTGCCTGCAAGAAACAAATTTCTTCTGGGTATCTGAGTCCATTAAAAACTGCAATAGTGCCCGTGTGAAATGATGATATAGTGAGATGCAAAAGAAAAAAAAAAACGGATGCACAAAGCCTGGCAAATATAAACTAATCACAGAGGCAGGGGCCCACAGCTCTATTTTTCATCCTATTACTCATAAACCTCTCAGTTTCCCCCAGCTGTCTGCTTGCCACTGATAATAAGGAAGCCAAACATTTTTCTCTCTGCTTTATGAGCCTCTCCTGTACCCAAAGTGCCACTATTCAGCCGTCTTCCTATTTTCTCCCCCTGAAAAGCGCTAAAATTGTCTTTGGTGTAGAATTGTGATGAGCTGGATACACTTAAAAACAGGACTTTGCTAATGAGCTGTTCCTCACTGTAGAGGACGAAAAAAGCAAAAGCATTTCTAAGGTATTGAGAGTCTTTGATGTGCTGATGAAACTCTGCGGGCGATGGAGACAAATGTCAAGGAGAGGTTACTGTTTTGTGGATGTTTTCAGTTTTCAAATCTGAAATACGAGAGAGCACTGTCCATGTTCAGAGTCTATGCTCCATTGATCGAGAACATCTCCATTATTTGTTTCGTGTGAGGGTGGTGTTAAGTGGGAGGTGAGTTAGGCTGTGAGAAACAGCAGGGTTTCTGGATGATATTTTGTCCCTGCCAGAGCCATCTGCACTGTTGGAACAGCTCTCCTCTTTAAGCAGTCGGCTGGGTCGCTACATCTGTTTGCGAATTCTCTCACACTGTTGACACGACGCACATCGTGTGTGCACGCATGTGTGTGTCGTTGCGATGACCATTTTGAGTCCTACACTTTCAAGGTGAGGACATCTGTGCGACGTATGAGGTCAATATGGTCCAGCGCTCAGCGTGAGGATGGGATTTTATGATTCATGGTTAAAGGTATAGATTTATGATTTAGTAAGGAAAAAGGGCTTATGCTAGGCATGAGATATGAAGCCAATTTGTGAGGATTTATTTATTGCTTAATTAATCAAGCAGCTGCATGTGCTTTTGTTGCCAAGTGCAATATTTCAAAAGTACTTGAACTGTCTGAGGTGCCTGTGGTAAACCTTCACAGGCCAGCTCATAACCTTCTCTGTAGGTTACAATAAATAGCTCGTGAAGGTGTTTCACTGAGGCACAAAGGTGTGTTCCACAGATGGTTGAAAGACTTTTCATCTTTTTATTGAGGCATTTTACTTGTCATTCAATCATTTAAAGCACTTCGGTTTCCAGATGACGTTATTTTACATGCTTTTAATGATTGGAATTTTTATCTTGTTATTTTACCTGCATGATTCTCTGCTGCAGATCTCTGATTTCTATATACTGCAGGTATATCATCATGTCAGCCCTTGACAGATATAAATAGTACTAGAACAGGCTGTACCGCACTTCAATTATACTTCCTAATAGGGTTGTGAGAGAAAACCCCAATTGTTTCATATAATGCTCTGTCATTTATTTCAAATCCAACTCTTTACAGCAATATTGTGGCAGGCGGCGCAGAATGAAATAGGAAGCTGCTGTCAGCGACGTCAAACCGGCAATAACATCCAAGACAGAACAAGACAAATTTGTGAGAGCTTCTAAGTACACCCGCTTGTCGCCGATGACATTTGGCAACCGTGTTGGTTTCGATCATTACAATAGGTTACGTCATTAACAGCAAGTCTTCTCAACACACGGCTCTCCTGCTGATGTGAAAACAGAATCACAGGTTGAAAAAATTCCGAAATGCAAGTTGTGTCTTTTCTGGTAACTTTTTCACACATAATACTGACCAATTAAATCAGTAGCTCAGAAAATGGAGCTTGTAAATAAATTAATAGTTTGTTTCTACAAAGGAGACCTGATTCGGAGTGAGCTTTTATATCACTCCAAATCACATCTCCTCCGTAGACTTTTATTTCAAATGTTCTTTTTGTCCCTGTTCGTTGTGAGTGTTGATATTGTGACGACACAACCACTAAGCTTCATGTAAATGATTGAGCGATGACGTCGTTGAAATGTAAATGTGTGTATGACGTTATCTGGCTACTTTTAGCAACTTCTTGCAGCTAGTGCTAGCATTTGAGCCTGCTGAGCCAGGCTTTGTCAGTTGCACTTACATACTTGCGTGGACCATGTTTCTGCTTTTAGAATTACATCCATGAATTCTCATTTGTCTACACTCTTTAATTTTCACTGTGATAGAGTGGTGATGCCAGCAAGCAGAAGATTTGCACTGGAGAATTATCTAGAAGGACAAAACCAAACCATAGCTCTCATGGTCTCCTCCAGCTTTCTGTGTCATTGTAGTCCTTACATGTTCTTAATTTGTGAGGCTACATGAGTAGCTCCAACGCTAAGCCCTAACACTTCAAGGCACACAATAAATCCCCCTTAAGTGACTTCCACCCACTGTTGAGGATGCAGGAGTAGATGTAAATCTGTGTTAAGCGTTTTCATGCTAGCAGTAGCTGTTTCACCATGAAGCTTGTTTTTGTTTATTGTGTTCTCCACATATAAATACTGTTAAACCGTCCTTATGTACTTGTTTGTGAAGACAAACACATTGCACACTCCAGACTTCAAAGCAAAATTGTCCTTTTTTTGTCTCCTCATGGCAGTGAAGAGCTCATCCAGTGAGAGAAAACATTTAGCAGATGAGCTCACAGCTAGAGGTGGTTTGACGGGGTTTGGTGGTCCCGAGCCAGACCAGGACGGCATTTGGTCCATGGCTCATCCTGCTGAGTAATAATGCTGTTCACTCCGCTGCTCTTCTGCCCTCGCCATCTGGGGATTTAATGAGCCCAGACCGGCTTCGTTGGTGCCAACCAATTGCAGAGCTCGCACCCAGTCCCGCTGGTTAGTCCAACCCCAGCATGAGTCAGTAGCTTCATGGAAGCAGAGAAGCACGTCCCATACAGCGAGTTCAAGTGAGCCACTGCATGACGTGCATACCAGTGGAGCCCGTCACACTCCCAAGACACATACACACCTTTACACACACACACACACACACACACACACACACACCTTTACACACACACACACACACACACACACACACCTTTACACACACACACACACACACACACCTTTACACACACACACAAACACACACACATACTCTGTGTCTTAGTACACTGTACATAATTAATTTTAGATGTAGGACCATAATTGCTTAAAAAATGATGAAGGAAATCCAATGTGACCGAAAACTCTCACAACCGACTGAGCAGCGGGCTGAATATTGCGCGTTATCTTAGTCAAAAATCTCTAATTAGTGGGTAACACTGATCGACTTTTCATTAACCCCTCGAAGTTCTCGAGCGCCCAATTCCAAAAACTCTCCGCAAATGAGCAAAGTTTGTTTTTCTTAAAAACTCTGAATTTTTACACAAGGACATCTGATAAGACTCCGAGCGATGGGGGTTTGGGGGGAGGGGTGCACTTTGGAGGCACTTATACAGCTCCAAGTCTGGTTGAACTACTTTGTCTCGCAGTGTGTGGCGAAAAGATCAATACTGTGTGTTGCTCATGTTGTGCCCTGCGGTGCTCTGAGTGGCATCATCTCCACACAGAAGCAGCCCCAGATGCTGATTCAGACTGCATTGATGGTGCTGAAATCCTCCCTGTGATCGAGGACTTTAAAGTGGCGAAGCTTTCCCACAAGGCCTGAGAGGGGCTCTGCGAAAGCTCTCTGATGCTGTTCTTCAGGTTTGGAGAGCCAACTGGGATTTCAAGCTGCATGCATTTAGTTATAGAAAAAAACACAGTGCAGTACAGTAAAGAGGAGCCCTGCTGTTCTGTTGTATGGATCTTATGTCTGGCCAGACCCTGGTGATGTTTTCTAAAGAGGTTTGGTTCTTTCTGCATGGACAGTGGTAGATTGCCTATGCATGTCTGAATGCTGTTTTCTTTCAAATACATTGCGTTTATGCTTTGACAGCAATGTCTGTCAATCATTTCAGCATCTGGGTGTGACAGAAATGTACCACAGTGACACATTATCCATCAGTAATACAGCAGAGTTTATAATCGTAGCATGAAAAATTGTTTTAAGAGTAACTCCATCAAATGTACACATTAAAGTATGTTGTTTATCTGAAAACAAGTAGTGTAAAGCCTTTAGTGGCTCCAGAGGAAGCTGCATGTAATCTGATAAATGGCCCCAGTCATAACACTCAGTGGCTAGGTTGCAGTTTAGGTATTTAAGGCACAACAATGCTGTTATATAACACTATTGGCATCATTATAGATGGTTTAAAAACAAATGATCAAGATCAACACAACAGAACCAGAACCCACAATGCAACTTAGTTAGTTAACTTAGTTACATATGCAGCAGTACTCTCCAAGACCTGTGAACACGCTGTAATGTGTAAAATTGCAGGGACCCTTTAAAGGCCGAACATAATTTTTAATATTGTTTGAGGGCTCATCATTGAATTACACCAATCATGTTTTTGTAAGATCTAAAAGAGGAAATGAGACATTGTGTATGCTGCTTCACAAATGCGGCTCTTTGGATCCGATCATGGCTGTTTCTTACTGTATGCGGACTAAAAGGTTGCAAGGGGCCCCTGTAACCAGTTACCTGAGATGGAAGAAGTTACCCCTTCTAAGTATGCTTACAAGTATCTTGTTGCCTAAACCTAACCAAAGACCGACAGAAAAGTGTGAAGAAGCAGGACATTATGGGCTATGTGCGCTTGGTGTAAAAATAATAAGTGAACAGTATAACAGTATGTTCCAAACAGGAGCCAGAAACTTCTACACAACCCACTCAGCCACAACACACTTGCTTCTGTCTCGGAGGTTGAAACGATGTTCCTGGAAAAACGTTAATGATTTTCTGGGAACGACACCAACACAGCAAATATCACTTACACTGAACTCAGTGACATGAGTTTGTAGTTTTGTGTGCGCTTACTGACATATTTGGAGGAGACCTTGAGGAGATGAACAGCTTTTCTGCTTTCAAGTACTATGCTTTTAGAACAAAATACACAAGAAAATGTTGGTGCCAATACAACTGAAAAAAATTCCCTGTTAAATCATAAACAGAGGGGAGCTTTGACAGGCGCTTAATCAAATTATGGAACCATCTGGTGCTCTCCTATTAATTTTCTATATGCTGATACATTCGTTCGGGCCAATGTTGGTTTTATCGGATATCATCAAGCTCGTATTAATGCCAGATTTTTTGAAGCCCGTCCAAAGCGTCACACTGGGGCTCGTCCTCAGAGGAAAGTGACAGGAGAAACACGCCACACTCTTGTGTCTAGAACAGTGCAGCCAGTTAAAAGCAGTTTATAACTCTTAACTTGCTGGTAATTTTCCCAAATAGTTAAAATGGCACCAGTCTTTTGTGCACTCGAGGCACTATTTGCATATAGTTGATCTAAACCTTTTATTTGCTGTCATGAGAGGGTCCCTGCTCCTTTGAGCTCTGAAGAAACTGAGCACAAATATGAGAGGAGAATCAAAGACCTTTTCAGAAATGTGCCCCACAATGGCGCAGCCAAAGAGGAACTAATTAACCATATTTTCTGTGCTTTTCTTAACTGACACCACACAGATAAAAGCAACTTGCTGGCTTCACAGTCGTCTCTTTGACCAGGCAGACTTTTGTCAACGCAATTTAATTACTTCTTCATTGGTCACACAGAGGCCTTGTTTATTGATGTTCTCCATTTTACATGCCTTTGATTCTGTTTTTCACTTTGTGCAACTTTCCAGCTATGCCCTGTAGTCGCAAATAGCTAATGAGGAGCTTTGTTTGTGCCTACTGCTTTTTTTTTTTTAACACCCCACCACATAGCCTCATTCCTCCCTCCGTCGCTCAGCTCACATAACGTGCCCTTCAGGAGACCCTAAAACTGTGTTCTGCAATCTGCGCTGAGGTGAACTTGCGCTTCTTCCCAGCTGAGACTGTAATTAACTTGCACTGATTGAGCCATCAAGCCCACTCGACGTGTGCTCCCGCTCATTTGAATCCCACAGACGAATCAACGTGAAACACAAGGCATACTGCTGTTTAGTTGATGATGGTTGTGTGGTTTTCCGTCTTCCTTTCTTTCAAGTTACACTGTGTTACTATTTCAGACGAATTGTGCCTCCATCTCGACACATGTAATTTAAATTCCACCAAAGGTGAATGAAGAGTACATCGAGGATGAGACGAGAGCTCAATCTCACAAACGCATGCACACAACGGTTTAATCCAGACAGCTTTATTAGCAGCAATTCAGAGTTATCTCTTTAAAGCCTCATAGGCCCAGGCTAAGTGTGAGGCATACCACTCAATCCACACACATGCCTTTCTATTGGGCTAAATTATTGG
>CAEMYA010000130.1:1427398-1455073 GCA_903131615.1 Diplodus sargus
AAAAAAAAAAGACTCTTCAAAGGCCTTGCGACTTATTCTTGCACCCACAAGAGCTCATTTCCAGCCGTGAGGTTTATCTGGGGTCAAACAGGGATTGTAAGAATTGTTTCTGGGCCAATTATGCAAAGTAAATAAGCCGAGTTTATTGCCCTGCAGGGACTACAGCTCACTGATCTTATCAGTTTGATTTGGGAAGTTTAGATGCACTTGATGTGGATTCTCAGCGGTTTCAGATCTTGACAGTTTTTTCTACTACAACAGTCACACTGGCTTAATTCTTTCAGAGGGGCACTGCTTTGGAATGGGATATTATAAGGACTGTCTGAGATGTCAACTTTATGTTATCTTGATATCTGAAATGTCATATCAAATCATCCATAGCAGCGAGCTGCCACCATCACTGGACGGCCATCATGTGAATGGAAGAAAGCTTTCAAACTACTTAGTAATTTAACTCAACAAATTGGCCTAAAGCTCTGAGCCTTAATGGCTGACATAGATATAATGCTTTGGGCTGGGTGATATAAGTAATGAATTAGTGATTACAACAGAAACATTCAGCTGCACAAATCTAAAATGATATATCTTATTCACATCACAGAAACAAAGCTATTTCTAACCAAACATTTTATGCACCGACATGCCCACTTCCCAAAAATAGGCACAGCAGCAGGTTTGTTTAAATTAACTAAACAAAGCACATGCTGTTGTTCTTGCATCAATAATTCAATAGTTAGGCCAGAGAGATGAGCGATGCCTCTGAGAAAACTTCACACAACAGCAAAGAAAAGAGACTTGGAGAATTAACAAAAGGCTTCATGATGCAGCGTGAAAAAAATATGGTCAGAATTTTTGTTTCAAACATTCAAAAAAATAAACTAACTTTATCAGCAGAACGTGAAGAAACAACAGTGCTGCTGTCATGTCATAGAGGCTAATGTGCTGTGTTGCAGAGGTGTACTAAAATGAGCAAACCAAGCATCTAGCCGTGACATGTCCTGTCTTGTAATATCACCTTGTACTTCAAGAGGTGACAGTCCGATAGCGGTGACATACACATTCTCATACCTAAACATATATCCATAACAACACAGCTTGCTTACTCGAACTATAAGGTTGTTTGTCTGAGGAGGGCGCCCTGCTTACACCTGTTGTTCTTACTTAACAGAAAAATACAACCGTGAACGCTCTGAATTCAAGTTTCTTTAGTTTGCAGAACTAAGACGAGCTAAACTGCCTCATTAACTCATCGTAAAACAGACTTAATTTCAGCCTGATTGAAATAAATCCCCTCTATCGTCTTCTCATCCCCGGGGTCATAGTCCTGGTCTTAGAAGCTGTAAATCACCTCCATACTGTATCTCCTGTCTTCAAACTAGCATCCATCATTAGCAAAGTATTTATGCTGCCCCCCATATTTTTGGAGCTACCTCCGACATGTTGCACAAGACAAATTGGTGATACATTGGTGTACAGTGTCGAACCCAAAAACCTGTACCAATAACTACTGACATAGCAAAACAAAAAACAAGCTAATCAATTAAATCAAAGCACACAAGTATTTACATAATAACACTAATAATTAAACCACTTCACTGGAACAAGCAGCTCTGCACTCAGAATCATTCCTGTCACAAACAGTAAAATTACTTCTACAGTATCAGCTCTTCCTGAGCTTGTAGACCTTTTTTATTTTCTTTTTTTCTTTTTTTGCAGAGGAAAAAGGCATGATGTCAATACCCACAAACAAATGAGGAATTTAAACCAATTAACATGACTGACTGAAGCTATAAACTCCTTGGCTGCAAGCATTTCACCCTGCAGGATATATAAGAACTTGCTCTAAAAGTAGATTGAATTTTCTGCTTTATTTTATTTGAATAGATTCTGTTTGAAGCTCTTGGTCATTTTCAGTAAATTTCAAGTGAAAGGCCATTTTTAACCTTGACAGAAATAGAAACATCATTTATATTGTGATTTATATTTGTTGATTTATACCACAATGGGTTTCTTTGCTTTCTGGCACACATTTTGGGGTAAAAAACAACATAAATAAATAACTCGGCATTCAAACCAAATCACACATGGTGTTAAAAACTGATAAGATCCTTATTACGTACGTGCTCCTCAACTGTTCTTTAAAGTGAATGCCAGACAGTTTTATCAAAGACAAGATTTCACCCCACTTGGCAGCAGTGGTATCATGAAGTTACTTTAAAATGCACGGCAAGTTGTAGCTGCATGTCTGACTCAGGGCTCACGTTGAGGGTACAGATACTGTATCTCGTGTATCGGTGTTGCGAGTAGGAGACGTATGCACAGAAGTTTAAGATTCTAGGCAGTGTTTGGGAAACAGCCTGGAATGACATTAGGAGAGACAGCAGTGAAATGAATCCTCGTTGGTCTCTCGCTCCAGCTAATCAGATAACAACAAAAGGCAGCAGAGCATGGGGGAATCTGTCAGCTGGAAGTTACGGTCTTGAAACCCCGGGAGGGGAGAAAAGAGATGGAGCGAGTACACAGCAAATGTATTTGATTGGGGATGAAGGAGTGCCAGGGTTTCCTTGGAGGACCATGCATCTAATTGCTTTTGTTATGGATGCACCAGCAGGTGTCAGCAAAGCGAATGCTAACTGGGACACACACATGCCAAACCGCCCCCTTAGATCAATTATTCTCCCTGAGCCTGGCAACTAGTTAGGCAAAACTGGAGTCTGACAAACAGAAAGTTGGTGACAGGGATTCGTAAGCAGTTTGAGCCCAGTCGTCGTCTCTTTCATAGTCAGTGTGGCACAGAAACACAAGCAATGAAATGCTAAATGTCACAGTCGGAGACGATAATTTAATTTGCATTTTCCTCAGGTTAAAAGATCTCATGTTTCAGTAGCTATCTGGCCTGAAAAATTAAACAAATAACACATTTGACCGAGTCGGAATGATTCACTGCCTCTCAGATATGGAACAGCAAGGGGTCTCAACTCTCACACAGCCTTTGATATCTTGTTTCACAGAGGAAAGAGCGCTAAAAGTCTCAGACAGCAGTTTTGAAGATGACTTCAACACAGCCACCCATGTCTGAAATACTGTGTAATAAACACGCCAATCAAGCCGTGAGATGTTAATGTTCACAACTTCAACTGTCTACAACTAGATACACGGTATGTCGGGTTGAGATGGCCTTTGACTCGCATAAACAGATCTGACTTGTTTGAAATGTGACACGGCGAGTTGTTTTGGTTGCGGCATGTTCTACATACACTCTGTTGTTGACAAGGCTCATTAACTTCACTCAAACAGGCTTTCACTATATGTTTGAATTCACTAGAGAAGCAATGATCAGTCGATTTATCAGAGAATTATCAGCAGGGATTAGGCATTATAATAGGCACATGATGACAGAATAATTGTTTAAGTAATTTCTTAAGCAAATGTCCCAAACAGTCCCAGGTTCAAGAGTCTTCAATAAGAGAATTTGCTGTTTTTATCTGGTTTTTTGCATTACGAATTGAATACTGTTGGGTTTGATATTCTTGGTTGGAAAAAACAAGACATCTGAAGGCATCATCTTGGGCTGTGAGGAACTAGGGAGGACATAGAAACAGAAACCGAGTGAGTTTGCCTGGTTGTCAAGCATTAACAATGGACCTCAGCTTTCAAGCTACCACAAACAAAAAAGACATTTACAACTGTCAATTGTGTCAACTGACAGTGTGTCAATTTAAATGTTGAACTTAACTCTTTACTTAGCTCTGCCCTATCAAATGTTTTTATTGTTGACTATGCTGTTTTTATTAATGCTTGTTTATTGATTGTTTTTGTACTTGATGTAAGGCGACCTTGAGTGCCATGAAAGGCGCCATCAAATAAAATGTATTATTGTTATTATCATTAATTGTCAATCTCTGACAACTAGTCAAAATCCATCTGCTGATGAAGGTTATGTGATATCATGGGACGGTTCAAGTTGCTCAACCCAATGGTAAAAATAAATGTTGGCAAACCACACAACTGTTCATTTCTTTATGTTGCATTTCCATCTTTGTTCCAAGTCCAATTTTAAATTCTATGTCTATGTTGACAACAGTGTGCTTATGGTCTGGTCTGGTTAAGGCACAGAAATAACTTGGTTCTGTCAACACAACACAACTGAAAATTGTTGAAAACTGTTGTTGTGTCAAAAATGTCTGGTTTTGTTGCCACCAACTCGGCTGAAAAATACCCTGACTTCCTGATAAAAATATCCAGTAGTTTCGTGTTAACAATTGTTGAAACACTGTCTTGAACAGTGGTCTCTGGCTTGGCAGCTGTCTCATCCACTTGTCAGAACACAGCAATCCTCTGCCTCCTTACATGAACATCCACTCTCATACATGTAATGTGAGCCTGATATGACATGTTTTGTAGAGTTGACAATACATGACAAATACGAATTGGAACATATCCGTGGTTTGAAGGATTGTAAACTGCTGACATTATATTCTGGCAACTGACAACACTTACAGAGAACTGAAACGATGAATCTGGTGACTTTCTGTTTGGTGATTCTGTGCAGCAGCAGAACATCTCCCCCAAAAAACCCTCCAATTCCCAAAGTCATTCCTTCTGTTTTGATATAAAATATTTTCTAATTAATTATTTCTTTATTCATTAATGCAGCCCTGCTTCAGGTCAGTGATACCCAGGTACATAATTCAAAAGTATGACACACAGGAACAAACATTTAACAAGAAGCTGCTCTGACTAACTTCTAAAATGTACTTAGTGTAACAGAGGCACAAACAAGTTGGCTTTGGTGCAGGCTTGTGAAGCGTGAGCCAAAAAAAGAGTTAAAATACTATTACCAGTGGGTAGAAAACCTGCATCAGTGATTTCAGACTGCTTCATACTCTATGTGGCACTTGTATGTGAGCATTACAGCATGACAGCTCTATAATACCACCTGACAAGAAGTGGCATCTGACAAGTGACTACCTGAGGGTACCTACTGCCATCAGTGGTGTAGAGCCTTATGGACTAATTCATGATAGCCCCTGTAGAATGCAGAAAGCGGTAATTATGGATCGCCTGTCATGCAGAGGGAGGCTGTAGGACGATTCGGATGGATTGGCAGCCGTCTCCTGTGTGGTGTCAGCTCTATTTGCATTGCTGTACGGCCTCAATGCTGGTTTTAGCGAACAGCTGTCTGTCTCGTGTCAGCTAGATCCTGTGCTCTCTCTATTTCACTGCCACGTCTACTATCTGTTTTACACTCCCATGTGCACTCACTCCTTCCTTTCGTTTTCCTTTCTCTTCAAATTCTTTAACTCTCTTACTCCCTCCTCCCAAGCTCAGGATGAAGAAGATGAGATTTACTCCTTTACTAAAAGTATGACTGACATGAGCCAGAAACTTCCCATACATGAAAGTAAAAGTGTACAGATTTGGGGTCTTCAGCTTGTTCATTTATGCCTCGACCTGTTGAGTAAACCTTTTGATTTTTCTTCCCTGCTTCCTTTCTTCCTGCATCCCTCTGTAATTTTTCACAGTCGACCAATAGCAAAAAGGGTTTCAAATCATTGTCAGCCCTGACCTTTTACTCTGAAAATTGGCCGGCATGCACCACATATATTGTTAGAGTTTGTGGGTGCGCGTTTGTTTCAGGGCATATTTATGTGTGTGCATATAAGCACGCTCCATCTCCACAAATAACAAAAAAAAACAACATTGTAATCAGAATGCCACGGTCATTACCCTTCATTTCTCCGGGAGAAAAAAAAGGGGGCGAGTTTACAAAAATCTATTTGCAAAAGGTCACACCGGACAGCCCAACACTTTGCTGTTTCCATTTCATTTTGCACCGCCCTCCGTCTCTCCCGCCTCCTGCCCTCTTCTCTCTCTCTCCCCTCACTATCTCCTGGCCCCGTCTGTCTTCCTCCAGAGCAATTCTCATCAGACAAACAGGGCCTGTCTTGCTATCCAAAGCAGCCACAGTGAGCAGCTATCAGCCTGTCACATCTTATCTGAGTTTTCGCCTTCTTTTCCGGGAAGAGGAGACAGAGCTCCGGTGGAATCATGGCCCTGTAGATTCTCAGCATAAAAAAATAATAAAAAATAGAAAAAAAAGTCTGGCAAGTTCTACCGCCGACCTGTTTCCACCGTGTTCAGTATTCAGAGTGCTTCGGCTCCTGGTGGAGTCCACAGATTTGTCACAGGGCCGTGGAGTATTTCTGGGTCACATTACGAGAAGAAGTTGAAGTTATACAGAAAACACACATTTCTTCTTCTTCAGATGGCAGCCCTCATTCAGTCAACACGTCATGAAGTGCCAGTTGTAGTTGTTTGTTTTACAAAACAGCAGCTGGTAACACTGACAGAGCTCACCAAAATCCCCTTTGGATTTATTTTTCCATGTTGCATATTTTGTTGGAGAATGTTGTTTGTCAGATGTTGCAGCTATGTAAATTTTTCAGAATTATTATATATCATTTAACACACACATGCATATTTTAAACAGCTGGATGTGGGGCCAACTCTTGAGATTTCAGATTTTCATTACCTCCACCAAGGAGGTTGTATTTTTACCAGTGTCTGTTGGTTGGTATGTTTTTTTCAGCAGGATTACACAAAAAACGAAAGAACTGCTTCCCCAGAAACTTGGATAGACAATGTGTTTCAGCCCAGAATAGTCCCAATTTACTTTTGGTTTGGATCCAAATAAGAGGATAGATCCAGGTTTTTTTTTTACTTTCTTTAAAATTGTGAATGAGGAAATGATAATAGATGATCTTGTTTAAAAAAAATAAGACATATTTAGGTGGGTGGTACCTATGAGTGAATACATTATGGGACTGTTGGCAGAGGTATGCACTCTACTCAGTGCTATTTGAGTTTTTTTAAAGTGGCAGTTTGTAGGATATGGCCAGAATTTTAGATTAAAACATTCATCAACAGACGTGACAAAGACGAATGTACTATCTAATGAAGTTAGCATGCTGACCGGCTAGCACAAAACACAATTCAAATGCAATTCAAACTCGACAAACATAATAAAAGTCACGAAAACAGTCTTGGCTTGTCTTTCCACATCATCCCAGGATTGGTTGTCATAAATGCTCAAGTCACAGCGTACAGTCTGAAAATATTCTGGCTGCATGTGCCGTTTTCACCTCTGTTGGTTCTCTCATCCCGGCCTGCTGTGTCTGGTTTTCCCCGAAGTCACAGTCCTCGTCAGAGCCATTTTAATCACCTCCATACTGTATATTCCCTGTCTTCAGACTGACCTGCGGTGGTCTTGGAGTCTGTATTCAGTCCAAGTTTAGCGCCCATGCATGTTCACTCGCACAGCAGGTGGCCAAATCCAGTAGTGTTGGGCCCCTGTTGGCCGAGCTGACTCCCCTTGTGATCTAAGGTCCCAGTCTGGACAAACTCTAGGGCCACAAACTCCACGGTTGACTGAGCCATGAGCTAATTAATTAATTGTAGCTAGCTCCAGCAGAGGAGAGCAAGCAAAGAGTTGTCACTTATTCTGGTGATACGCTGCCCCACTTCATTTTGATAAGGTCATGTATCTATTAGTGGCTATAAGATTAAAAACTGCAACATGACAATGGTGAAACTAGTTCCTGTTGTTCAAGTACTTGTACTACGTTTAATACAATCATGCGAAGATAAGTTTATTTGTTAATGTAAAACAGGTAGAATCTGTCTATCCATCTGTCTGGTGAATGATGTGCAGATAATGACAGACATTTATTCAGTGCTGTACTGGATGTTTTGCTCGCGAGACTTTCTTTTTCATAAAACTTTTATCGGAGGTTTACCAGAATAAATTGAAAGATAAATATCTCTGGCAGTCAATTCATCATGTTTTATCCTGTTAACCCCTCAGCACATGACAGCCCTGCCTCAAACTTAGCACTCAAGTGTGATTGCTTTGCACTAGGTAGGATTATTGAGCACATTCTGGCTTAAAAGGAGCAGGAAAAGCATAAAAGATTACAGTGATACTGTGGTCAGAAAGCTTCTTTGACATTCAGAAATGGAAACCTGCGTCCTTGCCAACATCTGAGGCGAGATGGATATTTAAGAAACAGAGAATGGGAGGGAATGGCTGTGTGAAAAGTGGCAGATAACCTTGAATGGGTCATTTCAGATTTGTACGTCCACATTTACATAGAAATGTTCAGCATTTAGCTGACACACCTACTGTACTCTTGAGTGACTTATTGTAAGCTGAAGAGAAAAAAGCTGTAAATCCTCAGCGCGACAACATTTTCAACACCTATTTGTGCCAAGGTCGGAGCACTCGACAAAGAGATGGAAATTAATATTCACTTATTATCCCTAAATGCGTATGCATAATGGATTAAATCACCCAAGTTGTGTTGTAATGGTAAAAACAAATGGAAAACCGTGACACGAAAGAGTGCACTAAAAAGCTACCTATATTTCAAACCAAGGGACGGCTTGAAAAGTTTTGCCCTTTACTGTGTCCGGAAGGTTAATGGGAAATTCAGAGCCCTCTAATCAAAACTCTGAAATGGGGTGAATGCAAATACAGATACTGTAAATCTTTGATATCTGTGGGTCTCGTTTAATTCTCCAGCTCAATCTTCGCCTCTCTTAATTAGCTGATTAAGAGAGACAGTATGTAAAATCTTTCACAGCTCATTTCAATTCTAGATTAATGAATATTTCCAAAACCTTTCGTACTCGTAAGCATTGATTCATGCTTTCTCAGAAACTTCTCCTTAGGTTTTACTTCTCTTATCGGCTTATATGGTTCTTTCATCAGTGTTTTTGTTTCTGGATATGATGTTTAATGTACAGATCGTTCTTGCGGTATCCTGGTTTCTAATCATCTGTATGCTGTTATGTCTTGATTTAGCACCTTGTTCTGAGCAGTACAGAAATGTTATAAACCTAATTAAGATGTACATTTCGTATTCTGCTAAGAATATACTGGTTTGTATCAAACACGTCACCCAATACCACTACACCTCTCAGAATTAAATCCACAACCCTAACCATAACCCTTTCATCAGTAAAGGGATGGTGCAGGTTTTGCTGCAGCTTATTGCCCATAAACGCTGTTATTGTAGCCGGCAGTACAAAGCCTTGTTTTGATCCACTGCTCCTGTTTGTTATTGAATTATTCTGTGAATAAAAACTCAACACTTCCTGTATCTGTTTCAAATTTAAAGCACTCTAATGTTACGGTGTAAAGAAACCCTTCACTTCATTACAAACCTTTTACTGTGAATCCAGACAAGTGAAGTTAAATTGTTGTTATGAGAAAAGAAAAAAAATACGTGTTGCAGTTGCCCTGATGGACTGTAGTGCAGCTACACTTATTAATTGGCTCTCATTATGTTCTGCTGGGAAGCGGCTGAGTCTCGACTGAGACCTAGTGGTCAGATTCAGTATTACCAGACAGTCCGTCGTTAGACCTTATATCAAACCAGTTTGAAAATATTTTAAATGGCCCAGCCATGATGTAGATGTTAGCTTGCAGATTGCAACCAACTGAATACCCCTCCCTTTCTAAAAGCTAAAAGTGCAAATGGCCTTCTCTGGAGCCGCTATTTGATTTGTCTGTTCTGGGCCACTGTAGAAACAAGATGGTACAGCATGCCGGACAAGCTCCCTCCATAGATATAAAAGTCTCTTTCTAAAGAAAACCCAATGATACCAATTTCAAGTGATTATATGCTAATCCGTATCAAAATCATGTATTACACATTTAACCTTAATTTATTTATTTTCTTTTTTGTTTTAAACAGCTGGCCTGTGGAAGTTTAAAGCAATTAGATGGTGGGCATCCCGACAACTACACCACTAGGACGCTACTGTCCGCCTGTATTTCTGCTTTCATTGATCAAGTATACACTACGCATCACATCTGTGTGAAAGCCTGAAAAGAACTGTTTACAAGTTAATTAGCCCTTGACGACTCAAATAAAGAAAATAGCCTCTCTGTGGCCTCAATACCTTGAGTCGGAGTTGAAACGAAAAGAGGAAGAGACTGATTAAATGCTTACAACCACCCTGCCTTTTACCGGTTTCCTCTGTGTGAGTGATAAGAGTTTGATTATCCAAGATTAATTAACACGGGGAATTAAAGAGTGAAGAGGATTATACAGGTCTTTCGACTAAATTTTCCTCCAGTGAGGGAGATTATTTCAATAAACAAAATCAAAAGGCACATTACCCCGTAAAATTTACTTTTTAATATCTGTCTAAATGTTGTTGTTATTGCACTTCATGGTGTAGAATTAACACTGATCAGAAAGGGAAAACGAGAGAGAACACGCAAGCAAACAAGCTCTTGTTTGATTGCGAGGTTTTCTCATGTACATACTGCAGTATATATGTTACATTTTGTTCATTTCATCATACCATAGTTTTTTCCCTCTTTTCTTTCTAAAGCACTCCATTTCTAGTCATCTTAAAAGAGTCATATTAATGAAGTTTACTTACTTATTGAACACCCTCTCTAGCACAAAGCTCCCGGTGTGAAGTTTGATCTAAGCGTGCACAAAATACTTTAATTCAAAAGCATTTTAAAGAGACCTCATGCAGTCTTTTGCATGTTCAGTTTGATTCCTACATTTCTTAGGGAAACAGGTTTCCTCTTGTGAAAATTTTATAAAGGTGTTTGTTTTGTTTCTTTTAATTTTTCATAAGATATTTAGATCAGACAAATGAAAATAAAAACCACAAAAAAATTTGAAAAATGAAAATTACAGGCTGAGTTAAGCTGAAGCATCCACAAGTCATTGCTGGAGGTAATGGACGTTTGCCTTTCTTCTCTTCAAAGTAAACTCCTGGTGACTCCTTTGCTTAATGTGTGCTCCAAGTCTCTTCTCACGCATGAATAAATCAATTTTGAGAATAGGGAACAACAGGAGTGAAAAGTAAAGATATTCCAAAAGCATTTTTCTTCTTCCAATTCCAATCCCTGATACTAAAGTATCAGCAGATACAGAGGACCAGTGCATTAATAAAAGGTCTGTTAAGTTGCATACAGGTGAATGGAGCGCTGCTGCGAATTAAATCAGGTGTTGTTTGATTGGTGCATTGACTCACATACTTGCCAATAAACTACACAGCATTTCAGGCTATACTGGAGGCACTTCTTATACTGGTATCAGTATCCGAAAAACCCTCGTGAAAAAAAGGAAGGAGGCAAAGAGCCAAGGATGATTAAAGGGGAAAATCTGTCTGTCCGTGTAATGACGAGAGAGAAAGGAAAGATGAGGATGAAATAAAAACAATGGCTCTGGGATCAGAGAGCAAGTGAGCTGAGAGATGCCCAAAAAGTAGGATCATTTAAAAAAAAAAAAACAAAAACACTTAGGCTAGTATTACGTCAATATTTTTCTACTAAGCCACAGGATTTAATCACAATTACTGACATAAATCCACAGATTTACAGTAAGTACATTATTCAATTTAGAGGCATTTTAATTTCATTTGTACGACATACTATAAAAGGACTGCATAAATGACCATTCTGGGAACAGTCAGATACCACTCCCAGTAACATTAAGATAAAATTAGCTTCATTGATCTATGGTGAAACAGGAAAATGCAGCAGAAGTAATTTAATTGAAGTGGGTAAAAGAGAGGGCATTTTACAGAAAACAGAACATAGGCAGGTCAAAGTTTATACATACACAGTCATGGAAGTATTTAGAATTGAGTGAGGTAATTTCACGAGCAAACTAAATAGCAGATGATTTACTGGGTGGCATCAACTTGTGAACTAGCAAGGGTTACTTTTTTTTCTAAAACAGAGATGTTTTTAAAGTGTCCACCACAGTAAAATCACAGTTTGAAACAAAACGTGTTTTAATAGTAATCCAGAAAACACTTTTAAAAACTGTTGTGTCCGTAAAAAACAATCCAATGTATTCTGTTGAACAGAAACTCAGTGGCCTGCTACAGATGTATTGTTACCATGTGCAGTTAAGAGTTTGTAAAATGTGAATTGTTTCATTATTTCATTTCACTATTTAGAGTCTACTGTCAGCCCACAATCCATTACCACTTATAAAACACATCAGTAATAGTGAGAAAACAGTGGGGCAACACTAGAAACTCAATATACAACAATACAGACTGACACTCACTCTGTATTTATAGACCACTGTATCACCATATAATATGAGAAGTTGTTAAAGAGAAAAATTCACCACTCTGAGGGTGACGGCTTAATGATTTTAGAACCACACAGATGAAAAAAAAAAAAAGTGATTTATTATTCTCACTTAGTTGCAACTTTTCACATAATTTAAAATAATAAATGCCATATTTAACCAATTATGTCCCCACACAGCAAGCTAATCATGGATTCAAATCATACCGTTGCTCCTCTAGTTTTGTCTCCAGGCTCTGGTAAAAACCTAAACCCGTCCGAAACATGTTTTTTCCTTTTTTTCATGTGACATGTGACATAATGATACACACAAAACATGCGAACAACAATTAAAATGGTTTATTCACTCAAGATTGGGATCTTAATCTACTAAGTATGTCTTTGAAACAAAAGATTTCATCACTTAAATGGTCGCTGGAATTACTTGTTTTTTCAAGCATTGGTCAATTTCGAAATTCTGGCATCCAAGACTTCTTTCAGATTATTCTAAAGAAAACGTCCAAAATACACATTTTGGTGCTTATTTCATGTCAGATTTCTTTATCTGGAAATATATGCGAATTATTGCACAATTAATTAGACAATGCATGTCGTTGTTGTTTTAAAATCTTGTAAAAACTTGTAAAATTAAAAATAATTGTCTTGGGGAAGGTTTCACAGGGATACAGTTTTAGTTCGAACCCAATTCACCTTTAGTGTCAGAGCACATGAGTTTTATAATCTTCAATTATTGTTCTTTTTTACAAGAATAAACTCACTCAAAGAAATCTTGCATTGGGTGGAAATTTGGCTTAAAGAAAAAAAGAAGAGAAACTGACAGAATATCTAAATATCTTCTCCAACAAACCATCATAAAATGCCTCTTTCCTTTGTGATGCCTCATAAAAAATGGTATTAACATTTAATACCGATAAAAATGGCTCCACAAATCAAATAAATAAGTTACATAAGTGTCTAAACAAAGCTTTTAAATCGCATATCAAGGGAATAATTGCAATAACCTACTAGTTTTTACCATTATTACAAACTATACATTCTACTGGTTTTTTTTGTTTTTGTTTTTTCAAAATAGAGCAATGCCGACAATGGTACATTTCCATAATACTTTTCGAGTCCAGCAAGGTGCCGACCTTCACATCAACATGGGGTTCAGTATGTTGCTCGAGGACACCTCGACATGCAGGCGAGGGATCTGAAGGAAAGAACCAGCCACCTTCCAACTTACTGGACAACCCGCTCTACCTCCCTACCTCCCAATATAGATAGTTCGGCTTATATACACACACTTTTGCAATGATCTCTTACAAGTGGTTATAAACACACACATTTTAAGCTACAAAGATCTCTACCAGAGCAACATATTTCACAGTTTAACAATAAACTTTATTGTCTTGACTCATGACAACAGTGCACTAAAACAGTAAAATTCACCCCAGATTACCCCAAGCATCTTCTTCATTATAATCTAAAAAAACAAATTTGTGTTATCGTTTATCATTCGTATTAGCACCATCAGACAACATATAAGCCAATACTGATCTGTGATCTGCCAATACCAATATTGTCTGATAATATCAGCCAACTGATATATTGCTCGTGCCAGACTCAAAACTGTCCCAGTTCGTTTTTGTTTATTCTTATTGTGCTAATAGTGCTTTATACAAAACGTTCATATCTGATCACATCTCGAATTCTTGCTTTCTTTGTTGTCACTTCAATGTTTCTCATCATTCCATTTGTCTGTCTGTCTTTGCCTCAAAGTCTCTTTCATAAACCCAGTTTAAAGAAGAGGCCACTGCCACTGGTTCAGAACACTTTCATTTAACCATCTTCTCTGGCCAGCCAGTCGAAACCTTTTGTTCTATTCTGTATCTTTCATTTAATTTCATTTCAACGTTGACTGATTTTGAAGGGTGGTGTTATGTGCTTTGGCTTAAAGTCTCCCATGCTGTCAGAATGGGTAAGCAGCTTTCTAAATGTGAGAGAAACCCACGGGAGTATAGCCACACACAAAATGTCACTGCCATGCAGAATAATCCTGGTGCTGAACGGCTTAGCGAGTGTAGTTTAATTGAGGATACGATGCTCTGCGAACAAGGACATGCAAGCTCCCTTTGAAACAACGAAAAGTTGAAATAAGGACTCGTAAGGCTGTTGTTAAACGGAGGAAACAAACCGCGGCCCGTCTGGTCTGTGTCAGTGATGTGAAAAACAGCTAGAGTTCAAGTTGTTAGTGGATTCTAACAATCTACCCATGATTACAAAGCTGACATTGTGAAAAAAAAGGGATGGTGTAGCACAGCTCAACTTTAGACTTGTACAATTTGTTTTTGGTCACAGTGGTAAGGAAAATCGAAAAAGGGAGGCACAGCAGTGAGTAACTTTCCATTGTACCTACTGACTCCTTCCTCTTTCTAAAAATGGAGATGGTAAATGCAGTGAGAAAAAAAGTGCGCCTGTCTTCAAAAAGCAGAGATTTACTCACGGCTGCACAGAGCCAGACTAACATGTTAATATTTTTTGCACGTAAACGATGCTCTTACTCACACCGATTTTGCAGTAAGTAAGCAAGCTCAATGTTTGACACTGACAAATGTCAACCTAAGAGCTGTAGAGAAAGCTCTGTGTGGCATTAATATCATTGTGATAACACAGCAGTAAGCTAAGGTTTTAGCTCGGGGTGGGAGTCTGTTGGAATATCACGACCTGGTTAGTTTCCAATTGAAATTGAAATCCATTGATTCACTCATTCATTTAGAAAAACAGATAATGAGTTACTATGTTTTTTTTTTACAAACATCACTGGTGATCAAGCTAACTGGTCGTGATAAAGGTCACCGTCCGTGCAAACAAATCAAAAAAGTGTGTGGTAGTATTCAGCTTTTTTACTTGAAAAACTCAACTGCATTGATTGGGAAACTTTTAGAATTCGTAAATCGATTTAGAATCATAAAACTCAAAACTTGTTTTTTATGTGAATACTGTATATATTTTTTTCCACACTGGTAGATTTAGTTACTGACCAACTTGAAGCACTACAACACTTTTCTGGCCAATTGTGTACCAAGAAAATTTATTTTAGCCTCATTTTATTTGTATTTTGCACTGCATTCTCTTCAGAACTAGCTGGTCTGAGAGCTGCCATATTTCGTCAAGCAGTGTTTGCTCTCAATGATTGTGATTAAAAGAGCTGTTCTTTCGGACCACAGTTCATAAAAAGGGGTTATATCATTATTTATAGCCTTGCCAGATGTTTTGAGAAACAGTTCCCTATGCCCTGCAAATTCAGACAAATATCCGCCAATATGACAACAGACAGCAAAGTCAGCAATGTGAAACCAGAGTCCTCTTTGAAAATGCAATAATATGGACAAATGGACTTGTGACTTGGAGGACACCTTATCCCTTTTGGAGGGCACATTTATGACTCTTTTATAATTCAATCCCCAAAGTAAAGTGCAGATCAGTAAAATATTACAAAGGCTATAGAATAGAGGCTGCTTTGTGCCTTTCAATTGTCACGTTTTTGATTTGTGAATCCTTAGAGAAGCCTGGAGGGTACGTTGCATTCATTTCCGCATTATTCTGTTGTGATGTATTTTGTCTTTTATCCGCACATGAAATGTCCAATATGCCTGCTTTCCAGGGAGGAATGATGGATAGCGGTTGTCAACCCAGGATGACGTATGGGCCCTGCGGTAAACTCTGTCACGAGCCTGTATCATCCTTAGCTCTCCAAGGTGGCTGCTGCAGATCCACATCACTCACTAATGTTGGGTTAAAAATGACACGGCTGGCTTTAAAACCCTCACAGCTAAGTTTGTTGGATATTGGCTGTCTGAATTCTAATAATCAATGATTTACTCGGACATTAACACATTAAAGTTGGATTTCAACGTGGACTCAGGCGCAGGTATCCGGTACATTTACATTCAGCGGAGCCAGGGCAATTTAAAATGGTCATTAGAATAAGAAACATACTGTGGGGCTATTGAACAAATTTTTCCATTTGCCACACACAACGAATCATCTACTTAAAGCTGCAGGAGTCACTCTGAACATACACAACGAAAAAACCTTCCAACTCTCTGTGCTGCCTCATATCGGCACTGTACAAAGGCCCTTCCACCAATGTCACAAATTCCAGTGGCGTCAGAGGGAGTTTACTGCCAAACAAAGTCTCATTCCTCATAGGGCCTGCTCTCCAGGGCGTGAGCCTGGCCAAGAGCCTGGTCTCTCTCGTCACGATGTGTCTTCTCAAAGATGCCCCTCCAGCCATTTGTGGCACCCAGGGCAGCGCCCCAGGCTTCAGAGGCAGCTGTAAGGCTGTCGAGCAGCGGGATGATGAAATACATGATGCATTTTTTTTTACCTTAAAGTAACAACTTAAAAATCATGTTGATGGTTCAGTGTCTCGTAATAGGGTGAGTGGTGTCCTTGTCTTGCCTGTATGTATCACTTGTTTCTGCACTATTTAACTTCAATACAATATATATTGGTGAGAGGACATTCAGCAGAGGGTGTAAGGAGGAGGGCGCTATAGTATTGGACTGTTTCATCCATTGACTCAGGCTTTCACCATCTCAACAGATGGGCATTTGTAGAATAGCTAATAGGAACGCCCTCTCTCTGAGATGACATCTGACCGGTCAAAGTTTCCAGTCATGAGCTGGGTTTTCTCAAGCCTGAGAACGGAGCCAAGAGGAGACCATCTAGATTATTGAATAATGAGACTACTGTCTGTAATTAATACAGAACTGAAACTTTAGTGTGACATCCTACTGAAAAACTAATAAAGAACAACCTTTATAGTGGAAGCATTAAAGGTGAATGGCATCATGCATCTCAAATGTTTACAGTGTAACAGCAGTTAAGTCCACAATAGTTGAGAAGCTTTTTCTGAAGAAATCAACAGGCTTTTTTCAGAATGTCCAAACACCTAGAATTTCTTTGAGACCTACTATTCCTCACCTGTCCACCAGCTATCACTGTTGAGTTTTGCTTCTGGTCACCTGGTCACCCAGCATAGAGGATAACTTAGTTATTGCCTTAGTGCACCAGCCTTCACTGTCTTTGGCCTCCTTGTATCCGTTTTTATGACTGTCTACCTGCCTTTTGTGACTAATCCTTGCCTGCTTTTGATCTCTAAAACTGAACTGATCTGAGGTCTGTGATTCAGACACAGGTCTTATTCTTCACATCTGATAGAAGCTGAAAAGGTTGTCGCATTGGCTAGAAATCAAACACAGGACTTGAGCTTGTCCCAAGAGAATTCTAGCACTGATGCAATAATGCTACCCTATGATTGAATGGACAGGAGGGTATTAGTTGTTCCTCTGGAGGCCCAGTTCCTCTGTGCAGTCACACACCCTGCACCGTTGATCGTCACGCAACTGGGCAGAGCGCTCCTCCACTTTTGGTGAGCTGCCCTTTTCATCTCTGTGTTTTTGCTGCAACAAAAATGAAGCCGCTTCGGCAAGCCAGTCAGGGTTCTGTCAAGACATTGTTTAATTATGGCAGAAGCATGAACTTGTGACATGGAAGTAAACATGACTGCTCTGACCTCTTATGACACTCCTTGCGTGAAACCAGTTTAACATCATTTTGCAAGAGTGTAGCTAGAAAAACACATTTTCAAGTATGCATGTAACAATGGGCAAACTGTTTGTTTTGTTAATCTTAACCTTAGTGGTGCCACCCCAACAAGTTTCGTTGAATCTGGCCATTGTTGGAGAGTGGGGCTGCACAATGAATTCAGATATTATCAAAATGTGCGTCAATCAATATGTGTGAGTTCAAAATCCAAATTGCACATGCCATTTATGAAAAAAAGTTATAACTGTAATTAAACTGTAGTGTCAAAGAAATGTCTTGGCCTACAAATGTGGTTCTCTGCTTTTTTATTGTGAAATACTCGATGAGTTCAGGAATATTATGTCTTTCAAAAATGATTTGAATTCAACAAAAATAATAAAAATATGTCTGGTTGAACTGGTCGCAACTGGTCGATGTGCACATTGTGATAGGGTCTGAAGTTAACATTCCTTTGTTTAAAGTAGTCTAGGGCTGGATCATTTGAATGGGCCAATATTGATTAATAAAATCCAGAGATTGATCTTTAAATATATGCCTTTTGCAGGGGATGCAAGTAGATTTTCTGTTTCATTAAAAAGGTACTATGCTGAAAGGAAAACTTTCGCCACATCTGTCATTACTTTCTTGTTCCTCGACTACAGCATTTTTAATCATTAGATGCTAAAATCATAACAATATCACATTAATTTCTCCATGTGCAGAATTTCACCATAATACTCTGAAACGAGTAATTCAAAAGCTTCATGTAAACATTTTTATTTTTAACAAAGAACCAGGTAAAAGGAGGATCCCTTGTACAATTTACAGCATTTGTTCTCTCAGACACCCTTTTATTTCAAAGCAAAATGTGTATTGAAACTGAAAAAAACTAACTGAAGGGATATTGAATTGAAGGAAATTGAACAAAGACCTTGTGAACTGGAACCCAAGCGATTCAGGAAGTGGCGAGCCAGCTCTTAAATCGGTCAGAAGATAGAAAAGTTCAATTTAACTGTTAATTAGTGGTGTGTTTGTTTCTTGACATGTCATCCAATGAAAAAAATAAAATAAAACTTCCATCGCTATGAGAAACTATTATTCTTTAATTGCAGAGCCAGTGTTGATCTGTGTGATCGTTCTCATTAACTACCAATCAGGTGTGTGATGCTGTAATGCATTATTTAACAGAGGGAATAATTCATATCATGAATTAGAAATACATCAACAATCCCATGTTGGAAGAGAGAATGTGAAAGGCGAAATGTACAAGAGTGCTTGCAATGTAAAGCAGCCGGAGCCTAAACATTTCCTTCCTCATCCGGTTACAGATGCCAGTTCATCAGTCAGTGTTCCCTTTTGACTCGCTGCCCTCACAAACACCTCCACCCCCTGCTAAAATTATAATGATCTGGTGTTAATTTATGGGTCTGGATAATGTCATGGCGTGAGGCCAGGCGTGCAGCACACAAATCACATTACTGATCAAACCAAGGGTCTTAGCCTCGAGACACATTGTAGAACAGTTTTACATAAAAAAAAAAATCATTCCTCATTAATTTTATGAAAAGGGCACATCACACAACACCATTATGTTGCCATTAGTGAGCATGTTGTTCGGAGGAATCAATCTATTTTGAACAGTTAATAACATTCACATTCTCGCCTCATTAAAATGACCTCCTCACTTCTGCTGTAGTTAATTAAAATATCTAAATGTGGAGATTTATGCTGTAAGAGCTTTATGTATTTATATAAGCATTAAAACAATGACTGTCAATTCAGTTTTGTTTGGCATAAATCTCTGGTGTGCTTTTAATGAAGGCATATCAATATCCGTGTTGTCAGGTGTTATCACGCTGATTTGCCTTAAAGGAAGTGATCTGTTTACCTGTCAGTTTTCTCTCTATCTTTAGAACTGTATTTTTATCTTGTTCTCATTCTGCCCATCTGTAAACTAAGCAGCTCATGTGTTTGCCCGTCTCTGTTTGTCTACTTGTCTGTTTGCGGCCCGTCAGCCTCTAAGTGATGACTTCCCCTTAAACACAGCATGAAACGCAGCCTCTCTTTGTTGCCCAAAAGAACTCTCATCTGTCAGGTTATCATGAACTTTTAATATTTTCACTTGAGGGGCTGTTGAGGGAAAGTGATGGTTGTGGAGATGACATTGAGGGGTTTCAGTGGTGGGACATGACTCGTGACAGGCAGTAGAGGCTTTGTTACAACTCAGTTGCCAGAGTAAATGTAAAGTATGTTTTTCTGCATAACGACAGATAAGTTCAAGTTGGTGTTTTTAAGGTTAAATATCTATTTATCACTTGTCACAATGCTGTGTTTTTGCTCTGATTAGCTTTAGGCACCAGTGTTAATTTCGTTGACGAAGACTATGACGAAAAATATTCGTCAGTGAACCATTATCACGGACGAAAACTAAATGAAAACTAAATAAAAAGTCAGATATGATGACGAAGACTGTGACGAAATATAACTGACACTTTAGTCAATGAATAAAAATGAGACGGAAATGTTAGGGAGGGATGAATGGAGAAGAGATTGGTAGGTTGACCTATGCAGAAGCAGCAGAGCCACTTTAAAAAGCCGCGGCAAGCTAAACAGAGGCAGCAGCATTTACACACATGGAGAACAAAGACGAGCTTCCAGAACTTCACACAGTTTCGTGGATGTTTTCACAAGAGTTAGGTTGTTCACATGATATTTAGTTGCACAGCCTTGGCGGATTGGCGGAGAGAGAGAGAGAGGGGGAGAGAGAGAGAGAGAGAGAGAGAGAGAGAGAGAGAGAGAGAGAGTTACCACTCACAAAGACTTAATTAATAGACTAAGACTAAAAGAGGTAGGACTAGACTAGGACTAAAACTTACAATATTTAGTCGACTAAAACTAGACTAAGACTAAAAGATTTCAGATGACTAAAATATGACTAAAACTAAATGGTGTGTTATTCAAAAGACTAAATCAGAATTTGCTGTCAAAATTAACACTGTTAGACACAAAAACCACTTGGTCAGGTTAAGGAAAACATCATGGTTTTGGTGACTCCAAAAATGGCTCCAAGTGTCCCGAGGTCTCCTAAAAAAGACATAGTGTTGTTGCTATGAGTGTGGTTGGAGAAGTGTCAGTGTCACTTCATCGTTTTTTATCTGAGTGTTTTTAATAGAGAACACCAGGATGAAATATTACACACAACTGAACTTTTTGTCTGAATCTGCTAAATGTCTCTCCTGCAGATTTCAAATAAAAATCTGGTATTTCCTCACACTGAAAACTGATCAGGAGCCGGAGACCTGATCCATATCCAGAATCTGCCCAGTCCAACTTGTGTTTACCGAACAAGATCAAAGGTATCACTCAGTCTTTGTGACTCAAACAAGCTGGCAAGGTGAGAGATGCAAGATGCATTTGATTTGCAGCGACAGCGCAAAGGATGATTCATTGATGATGTTCTTGAAGTGCAACAGCCCACAGAGGTACATCACATCTCCTCAGTTTGTGTCCAACAACATCAAAGCCTTTCCCTCCTCGCAGGGATGTCTCCACTGTGAATTAATTTAGCGACAAGGGGGAACGGAGGGTTCTTTCACGATAAAATTCACTGAAGCGTGACGTGAAAACATGGATATAGAGTAGAAGCAGCGTCAAACTGTGCAGAAAAACATAAGATTTCATTGATTGTTGTTTTTTTGCTTGCATCTAAAGTTACTTTGAGTTTCAGGGGGAACTGGGAAAGTTTGGGGACAGTGAAGTCATGGTGGAGAGGACATTTGGTTACAAGCTGTCTACCATGTTTTATTAATATCTCATAAATAACAAAACATCAATTAGTGTTGTTTTTTTCTGCCCTGGGACCTAATACACAAATTCACTGTGCAAAGGTAAATGCAGAGTCAAAAGACATTTTTGTTACAGCTGGAAGAAATTAGTACAGCAGAGAATTTGCATCTGATGAGACAAAAGTAGAGATGATATGTACTTGATTACTATGCACCACCGAAGACTGGCTCATAAGGTGTCCATGTGATGGTTTGCGAGGGTCTGGCTGCTCAGTTGTGCTTGGTGCTGCTTTAATTTCAACCTGACTGATGGTGCCTCTAAATGGAGCCATGATTACTGTGTTAATGAGTCTAAATGAATATGCAATTGTGCATCAACTCTTGCGGTGTCCACTTTAAGAGTAGGAGCATCAACTGAACTCAACTGTCCAAAACAGTTCATCAACTTCCATGTAAAGTCAGTGTGATCTCTGAGGTTTATAAGTGATGAAGAGCCTTTATTGTTTTGCTGCCAGGTGGCATATTGTAATGACATTGGTTACAGGAGAGTAGACAAACAACAGCCTAATTAAAATCAACCATCCAAGCAAATCACTGCCAGGATGTTGCAGTCTATAATAAGGTGTTACTGACCATAACCCAATGATAACAGACAACACCTAATGATTGTGTACACAAAGATCAGCACATGCAATATTAGGTCAAGATTGAAATCAGTACGGTTTTAAACAAGATTAGCTGTTAGTAGAAGCAGATTGTCGTTGCTTTGGTGTAAAATATCAATCTGTGCCTTACATGCTATTTTGGCGAAGGCGGTTTCAGTAAATGCTACCTTTAATATTGAGCCAAAACTTTGTCCAATCTAAGTCTGTTCGTCTGATGTCTATACCTTTTTGTCCTGCTCTAATGGTTTCAATCCGATGACGTTCAAATTAGCTGTAGAAGAAAAATTATGGCCATACTCTAACATAATGGCACTGGAATAGCAGAACTCTAATTATGACTTACAGCAAATTGCTTAAAACCACTTTTCTTCAGCACATGAATAGCCTTAACACAAAAAATTTGGAAAATTAAAAGACTTGATGGTAAAACCACCAAGCGTAATCACTTAATCTAAGAAAGATTGCTTTTGATGAATGGTGATTGACAATGTAACATACAGGATACATGCAGTTGGTAAGAACCACAAAGGCCTCAAAACTAGTGAATTGTAAGAGTAGGAAGAGAGCATTTTAAATCTTTTATTAGAAACCACAGCCAGAACCACAAACACTTCGATTAGGGGACAAGGGGATGAGGGATAGGGGAAATACATTTGGGGGACATAGTTCCAGAGGTTGACTACATTCCCCTTCCTTAAATCAGGTAGCTATTAATCATTTAAGACATAAGGAGTAGAACAGTTAAGTTGCTTCATTTTGGAGTAAATTAAATTTAGGTGAAACAGATTGGTACGCATAACTGTAATGTTAGACCCATAAGATACTTAAGCTACAACCCCAATTAAAGTATATTAACAGAAAGCGTTTTACCACGAGCATTACCAGAAACATGAAAAATATAAAAATATATTTGAGGTAACTTGCACAACACTTTCATGGCTCAGTTTCACAGTAATGTTAAAAAAAAAATCCAAGTCAACTCGCAGACAGTAACAGTTTTGTAAATGCATTTAGTGATTTTTTGGAGACATATTTCACAGACAGGTAACAGAATCTGTCGAAATTCAACAGGAACAGATTACCGACAGAGAATTTTGGAATAGACTATTTTAATCCCTTCTATGAGAACAATTAAGAGTAAGGCAGCGCAAAACAGGAGGAGAAAAACAATCATTGCACCGGTCTGATTTTACAAATGAAAAGATCCCAAGAACTGCATAATGAATGAGCAAACTGCAGCCCAAACAAAATATAATTAAAGTTAATTGTATTAAAGCAGTTGAATGATGAGGGTTACCCGTTAATTAACAATTATATTAGTATTGCTTTTGCAGACAAAAAAAACATGTCTATCTCAGAGAAGCAGACTGATGGTCATTTTAACACCCACAGAGTGAGTGAGTCTTACTCTCCTAAGTAAAAACAATGTGAACTTGTCGCTTTGTTAGATTTTGATTTGCTCTTTGCCTGATAAGTGAGCGATAAGGGAAATTAGGACGTATAACTCCAAGGTTATGGAGGCACGAAACGCTTTAATAGCATTCGTTTGTGTACCTGAGGGAGAGTTGCAGTGTTCAGGATTAAACCAATTAAACATTCAATTCAGGCATTTATATTTAACGGATTTGGATTTACTTTCTTTCCAAAATGGTGAGCAACAAGTGAGCTGGTACTGCAGTTGTCTAACTCACAAATGACACCACCACCACCACAACAACAACATGTCAGAAGCTGTTAGTTACTCTTTTTATTTGTAACAATATGTACTTGACATGTTTATGAAACCTACATTTCTGTAACAAGCAAGTTTTTTTTCTCCACAGGTGTTGGTTGTCAGAACGTGTTGGGGTATTCTGAGCAGCAGAACAAGCATGATGTCACTGTACTGCAATATAATAAGGTTGTAATATTTGTGTGTCCTCATACATTTGACTAAGTAGTGTATTAAAGTAGATAACCAGTTCAAACATAATAAATTAGAGACATAAATCCACTCTTTAAATAGAGCATCTGTTCACATAATACACCCTTCTCAGCTGTTAGAGTTATGGACACATGTTACAGATGTATCTAATTAGATTATAGGTGCACAATGCAACTTTTGTACAGGCCTATTAATAAAGATATGGCTCTTTATACAAGGGACTGCAGTTTGCAAGGGGTAGCATGAGTTTTATGTACTTTAAAGTAATTTCTGTCCATTTGTGTGTGTAAAAATTAGAGCAAAACAGATGTGTATTTTGAGTTATGAGCAAAAACAGCACATTCCCTATCTAGAGTTACAATAGTTCAACAATATAGGTGTAAAAAAAAGTTGAATAGCAGCTTTTCATTTATAGCAATCATCACGGTGTGAGCTCTAACATCTGTTTCAGAAGTATTTCCTGTAAGGCCAGGTCAAAATGTCTCCCATGTGAAACTTCAAAGCTCAGTGCTGACACGTGCTTTGAGCACAATTAGCACGTGTCTGTGCTAATTTTCTATTCCACTGGTTGGAAATGCCAGATATTCGTATCAAACCTTGGTTACACGTTCATTTGACAGACAGTTAAGTATCCTACCTGTGCAGCCATTATTGTACAGTCCCCTCTACTTTCACTTTGTTTTTGTTTTTTTCAATTTCTCAATTTTACAGAACATCTGAATAAACTAGCTACTGTATCTGGTCATTCACCAATCCTGAAATTTGTTGTTGTTTCTTCATAGATGTTGGTTTTTATGTGCTGCGAATACAATGGATAAGGTGTCAACTGTACAGTATAAGCAACCTGACCATAAAAACTATGACATGAAATGTTACTGAGCTGCATTTTAATTTTAATATGTTAATAAATATTATAATAAATAATTCATGATTCTAAATATGTAAAATATGAGGGGTTTTTTTCCCCAACACTTTCATGTAATATTTCAAACTGGCAGAAAACCAACTGCATGTGTATTTTCAAGTAGTAGCAAACTTTTTTTGCAGTGCATCAGGCAACCAATTCCTGTACTGTAGCATGCTAAATTTAATTTTATGATTCAGTTATTTTTATTATTTAATATCTTTGTAAAAAACATTGGAAAAGCAGATAACAAAAAATAGCCCAGAGACCTTAATGCAGAATGAGTACCTGAGGAATAATTGCAACCTTTGATGTTCTCCACACTTATTTTAGGTTCATTCTACTTACAGCCTGGGAGCAACCACTAACCTATAACGGTTGTAACTGTAGGGAAAACCCCTGTGCCAGATGATACAACAACTGTTAACAATTAGATACGCTTTAAATTCTGTTCACAAGCCAATTTGTAATAATGAAAAACACATGTTACGTCTCTGTATGAGAATTAGATCGAGGCAAAACAACATGTCCCAGCTCATTTTAAATCATTACTCTCACACTATCATCACTGCAACAGAGACATTAATTACATACCTATTCATACTTTTGTTCATTCAGCTGCTCATTTGCTCATTACCTAAATTGTGTGAAAAACAATGCTTAAGCCGACAACAAGTTGTTACACCCTCCATTTAACGCAGTGTTCCTGAGACGAGATACACATCTCAAGTGTTATTATGTGTGTCTTGTCATTTTCTTTCACTTTCTGTCTTATGTTGAACGATTGTTTCCCGTAAACTGTAGAAACCTGAAAGACAAGCAGTGACAGAGAGAGAGAGAGAGAGAGACATAAGGAGAGGGAGAGCGAGAGAGAGAGAAAGAGCGAGAGAGAGAGAGAGAGAGAGAGAGAGAGAGACTCAAGGTGTTGGAGGGAGAAGGAGGAAAAGGGAAGTTGAGAGTCTGGAGAGAAAACATGAGTGGGCGGGACATACAGTAAGCAGAAAAACAGGAACGAAGTGATAACATAAACCAAAGTACACCTGCACGCCTGAGCAAAGCCACTCCTTCTCTCCCCGGACACAGAGATGATTGAGGAGTGGAGGGAAGAAAATGCCGTGAAACCTGAAAAGACGTCAATTTTTCACAGACTTCCCGACATTGAATCTAGTTTTGTTTGGAAGGATTTTGGAGATTAGGGAGTTGACACATTGCTTTTGTTTTGGTTTGGTTTGTTTTTGCCTGTTTAGAGTGTGTATCATAAGTTGGTCCGGTTTAGAACTCGCAACTTAGCAGCAACAACTTCACATAAGGACTTTCTGTGTGCTACATACCCAATGAAGATGTGGTCAGTGACGGTCATCACCCTCCTTCTGTTCTGCTACGGTGAGTATACGGGGAAGCTAAAATGGATCTCAGTTTTATTTCCAGATGCTGATTAGGGGTAGTTCAACATTTAACAGGCCATTTTATCCACCAGAGTAGTCCTAATGGGAGAAATAAACAGTAACACAAAAGCAATAAAGGCCAGTAATGTATTTGACAGAGAGTGATTTCCTCTCTTTATAAATGAAGGAGAGTCCCAGAACACAATGAGGACTTTGGTCTTTTTAAATGATAGTGATCGATGGAGAATGCCATTTCATTTTACAGTCCGGTTGATGTAATATTGACTATCATTGTACAGCTTATATAAATGCTAATTTTGAATGGACTACTCTCTTGATTTTCAACCTTGCGTCTTTCATATCCACAATAAACTACCTGGGCTGTAATATTAAACAGTAATATGACCATACTGCTGGTACAACACGATGGTGTTCTGTATCCCTTTCTGGTGGCAGAGGTGGGAGAGATGGCAATCATTTCCTTGTATCAAAGATGTGACCAGCAAAGTTAAGGAAGACGGTGAAGTTTTTAGTTTCAGCCACCAGCAGAGTCAGAGTCCATCTTACATAATCTCCATGAGGTTGTTGGTCCAGTGTATATGTGCTGCTGTGTCACTCAGGCCTTCGCAGCTACAGTACCTGTGCCTCTCTCAGGACCTCATATATGGGGGATGCTGGAGCTTGAGTGGCTTTGCAGTATGAGCTGTGATTAAAAATGTGGGCTGCAACATGGATAACAGTGGGATGTTTCCCGAGAAGAAAAGACCTTTGCTGGGTCTTGTTACAGCAGAGAACGATTTCCTTATTTAATTTTAAGTACATAAACAACAGAATCAATATAAAAAAGTACTATGTTATCAAATTGCCGTTTCTATGAAATAAACCAGGTTGAATGTGAACATGACACAGCACTACCATCTGCCATAAAATGATTACATAGACTTTGCTCCTTTGCCCTTTTCCCCTGACAGGTTGTCTTTCAACCCGCAGTTTGAAAGTATATTTTCGCTCACGGAACTTTCACAACACACTTCACTGGGACCCAGTGGCTGCCTCATTCCCCGGGGAAAATGTCACCTACAGTGTCCGGTACACAAGGTAAGATGCAGAATAGTTATTATAACACCTTTGTAAGAACCACCTTTGTGTCTCTATTTACAGATCCATATGGACAGGTGGGTCAAAGCAGATAAATGTGTTTAACGGGTAAACACTCAGTTAGCTCATGGTCTCAGTGTACTCTACTCACTGGGAACAAATTAGTGCATTAAGTACAACCCTGGTCACCAGATGGTCTGC
>CAEMYA010000130.1:1455136-1491720 GCA_903131615.1 Diplodus sargus
TACCATAGTTAGCTCATCTCTCCATTCCTTAAAACTATTTTTTTCTTTCGACTTGGGGGGGGGGGGTTACGTCATTCTCCTGCAGCTCCAATATCACAGTTGTGGTCATATGAAAAGACCAAAATCAACAATAAATTGAACCTATTCTGGAAATACTTTCTTACTGTGTGTCATAGATAACCACCTGAACCAACCACATAAATTAGCCACATTATCGCACTAGTTGACATGTTTCTCAATTATGATGAACATGGACACTGATGTTAATTTGAGCTGTTCCCAGGTAAAATGTCCCTCTGCTGTAAATACTTATTAGAACACAAAATCACAGTCAGTAGATTAATGCCTACCTGACTAATGTTTGCTAAAAACTACAATACTATTTAAGGAAAAGAAAGACGGAATGTATTCAGCTCTTTCCATAAGATTTGCTTAAATCAACAATAATGCAGAAAACAGAGGCGTTATCTCTTAAGATATATGAAAACCATGCTGTGTGGAGGCCATTGAGAGGTGCATTTCCTCTGCATCCTCGTATCCCTCTCTCTTCTTAAATTGGCTCTATGACTGAATTTCTCAAAAGCTACCATGCAGCTATTGAATTGTACCACTCTGTTGCTTGGATTCAACTGCCAATGGCCTCAAAGTAAGAGTAAGGTGGCTATAGGGGCTGTTAACAGCCATTAGCATGGACTGCACTCTGCTCTCCTCAGTGAAAGGAGAAGGAGCGCTCATGGCTTCCGTGTACAATTTTTACTCTTTCTTCTTTTCACTCATCTGTATAAATGGTCTCAACAAAGCGGAAATGTCACCTCGTCTAATTAATCATGACTCATTCTCCCAGACAAATGTCAAGTGCCTCCCCTACCCTATTGACTTTTCTCCAGGACACTGTCACCTGGAATCGCAAGACTAACTTCCAGCATCAAATCAGCTGCAGAGGAAGAATGCTTTATCTCAGCCCGCTCAATATGAGTTCCTCGTTAAAACAAAAGCGGTCATTCGTCTCCTTCAAAAGGCAAATGATGAATGGGTTTTTTGGCATGGTCGGGGTGATCTTCGTGTGGTCATATCACTGTAGCCATGTGATGCACAGAGCTGCATCAATGTCTCGATGTAGGTTAAGAGAATTTCAAGACTAGCTTGATAATGTTATTAATATCTTCAGGGAGTAAGACAGCACATTTTTGTTTTCATTCACTGAAACTTCTGTAATACATCACCATATTCTTGTCCTTCCAGTAACACAGTTTGATCACACTGTACTGCACTTTTTTCAGTGATGCTGAAGGCCAGTCGTACCAGATAAAAGAGGGGTGTCAGAACATTACTGCTCTGTCCTGTGACCTGACTGCAGTAACCCCATCAGTTGACGATGTTCACTACTGGGCTCAGGTGTGGGTCAACAGTAGCTGTATGGGCGTTACCAGTAACAAATTTAAACCCATCGCAGACAGTAAGAATCTCCATTCTTGTTCATACATTTTTATTGTTTCCTCTAAGCCAGGTGTTATATAATGCATCGTTCATTCATTCATTCATCGTTGTTTGTGTCCATAGCTATTTTTGGCCCGCCCATCTTGACTACATACACAACAGTGTCATCCTTGCATGTGAATGTCAACCTGCCCTTGGGGCCGAACGGAGTCTCTGTTGCCAACATCATCACCAACAGCAAAAATGGGCCCTTCGAAACTGAGATTGATTACACCTTAAAAATCACACACCCAGTGTGGGCGGCACAGGTGAGTCTTCCTTTAAACAATACAACATGCTGCACAAAAGTATTTAGTCATGGAATTATACAAGCAACCACACATGGTATGAGAAAATGCAACGATCAAAACCAACGATGAGCGTATGACAGGTGATCCTTGTATCTCCTAACTTAAACACACAGGATTGGAACCATGTACTGCTTCCATTTAAGGGGGTGTCACAATTTTCAAATGATTCCAATATAAATCAAAAATCTATCAAAATAAGCTTTAAATTTCAATTATTGAAATCAAAAGCAAGAAATGTGATTCTACCAGTAGTTTTTATCTCTCCATTCCTGCTCACTTGCATGTGTTCAAGGAAAAGGACAGTATGGATGTTGCAAGAAATTGAATTTCTATCTCTCGTTGTTAATTGTTGAATCCATGAAGGGGAACATTTTTTGCTGACCTATAAAATCTTTATTCCTGATGAAAAATGATTTTACCTTGCCGAACCATAACCTGCAAAAAGCCACCAGTATAGTCAGGCTGTTGTTCTGCTGTTGTACAAATACTCCTGAGATCCTAAATATGATCTTTTTTTAAAAGGATTTGAAAATGTGAGTGACAGTAGGCGTAAAAACCAATGATCTGTTGATCTTTAAAACTCTAGATGCGGAAGTGTAACAGTGGCATAGTCGCCAGTGCTGAAAAGAAATGTTTAAATTTGAAATGGAATGGAATTGTGGGTTTGTACAACAGTGACCCCTTTGACGCACATATGTATATTCCTATTTAAATTAAAAGGGACTAACACAGAAAAATCAGCTCCACATAAGTTATTTATTTTTCCCAATGATGACTGCTGTGTTTACATAGCTCTATATATTTTATTTATACTATATATTTTCTTTTATAGGAATTTGACACCAAGACCGGCAAGTTTGTTGTTAATTTGAAGAACAACAAAACAGAGTACTGCGGCTACGTGGTCTACAAGCCTTCTATTGAATTGGGTCGCTCAGAGAGTGAGAATGCTACCTTCTGTGTCACACTGCCAGGTGAGGTGGATAAATACAACCTCTTCTCTTCTTACACAAAGTAGAAGTGCATAATACATTGATCAGCAGATATTGGGCAATTATTCACTAAGAAATCCATTACAATAGGCTCTTTCTTCATAGCGTGAAAATCCCTTGTCAGTTTTAACCAGATGAAGTTAAATAAGTCCCTGACTGGAGGAAGCAGATTCACCTTTATATCATTTACAAAACTTTTATTTCACTTGAGGCAACAGTGTGACTCAACAACAACCTACTGGGAAGTTTTCAAGGACCCACCTGCTGTTGAGAAAACGCAAGAATGAACTTGAGATGTGGTTTTTTTATACGTGAAGTAGTTTGTGCTCATCTCCTCAAGTGTTTGCAGCTACATGGAAACAATGCAGTGGTTTATAATGAATTATGTCAGTTTGTTTTAAATCAGTCCCCTTTTTTAACACCGTATCTGCAATAAAATCCATTGTCACAAAATAACAGAGGCTGGTTTTGCATTTAAATGAAAAACATTGGTATATTATCCACATTGCTTATACTGTGAATCCATGTCTCATGAAATCCTACTTAACTTCTGAATTATAGTAAACATGACATTATGAGCCTTTCCTGGACAAATGATTTGGCTGTGACCTCTCTCCACTCTTCTGTTGTCATACTGATGAGACAGGAGATTAGATTACAGTCTGTGTGCAAAGGTGACATTCTTCTCACCTCAGCATGCAATATCTTTAATCTCTACTGCTTAGAATGTAGACAACTACAAGCAACCATATACCTGTATTGAAAAGACATGTGTAAAGCAATTCCAACTCTCAAAATGGACTCACAGCCAAAGCTATCCTATTCTTATGGAAAATCCATTTCTATAGGTTCCTCTGTAGATTTCTGTTTAGATAAGCGCCTGTAACCACTCCTGAGAGCTAAATACATGTACTGGTAATTTTTCAACAGTCCTTGGTCACAGGCATGCCTCAGCATGTGTGTCACAATGGGGATTTTTACAACACTCTGTTTTAAAGCACTTGAGGGTATCAGAAGTTATATACGTGTTGTTCTTTCCTGGAAGAGTAAATGACACCAAGTCTCTTCTCCCTCAGCGTATCCTATGAGGCCTCTGCCATGGCTTCTCACCAGTGCTGCTCTTCTGGCGGCCATAGTCATCGCAGCGGGTGTGTGTATGTGCAACTATGTGAAGGGTGGAAAGGAGAAGAGCATGCCACAGCAATTGGTAAGACTATTCTTTCTCGATTGTCCTTTGGTGTGTCTGGGTCACAACAAGGAAGCGTTGCCTTACTGGAAAGTCAGACACATTTGGCACATTGAGTACTGTATTCATCATCAGGGTGCTTATGTCACACAGCAACCAGAGAGTAATTAAAGACTCATTAAAGAGAGATTTTGTGGATGCCGTTTTCAGTTTAGTGAAAGAATGTTTCGGTGACTCATTGTGCTTTCAGTGATCCCAATAATTCTGTTTGTCTTGTTTTGGCGTTGAATTCACAACGTGAAAAATCTTTGACTCATCTTCAGAGGTTTCGATAGATCATATAGGACTGGGTAATATGGCCTACAAATAATGTGATGATACTTTTAGGCTATATCACTTTACACAAATATCTCAATATATTAAATTCTCATCTTAATCCTCATAAATGCTCAAATTGACTGACGCAGTTTAATTATTTTTATATTTTCTACAGATCAAAGTCAAACTTTAATGAACTTCAACCAAATAGTTTCTTTGCAATATACAATATATGTGCTTTATCTACTCTATTCTATCCCTAATAAATAATCATTAGTAAGTGAGTAAAGGCAAAGAATATTGTAAATTGGGTAAATCCAGAAAATTACATCACCATACTGTAATGCAGCTGTCAAAACCAGGAAAAGTGAAAACCCATACATATGTCATATCTTGATATAAATATGTCCAATATCGCAGTCTCGTATCACAATTGATATAAAAGTGATACTGACGCACCCCAAGATCACATAACATTTCCATCAGTCACATTTGTTCTCATTATAATTTTCTGTATATATCCGTTTATGTTATTCAAATAAAATGAAAAGCTTGTGTTTTTTCTGCAAAAATAGAGCACTTATTCAACTTTGATGGGTTGGTCTTCCTTATCTTCACAGGTAAACACTCTCGGCACCCAACCTGTAATACTACAGTCTCCAGATGGAAATCTCATCATTTCCAAACTGGCGATCTGCACTGAAACTGACCAAACAGTTTACGCAACGATCCAGATGAAGCCAAATGTGCCCACAGTTGGAGTTGGAGGTTATTCTCCCCAGGACATCCTTTGCCAAGCCTGGCAAGACAGCAGTGGCTCCTCTGTGGGCACAGGTGCACACAGTCCGGCCCCAAATCCAGAGGACACGAGTGCCCAGTCCTCTGAGATCTACAGCATGGTGGCTGTCCATGTTCCTGCTGAAGAGAAAGAAACCAGCAACCTACCATTGTTGTCCACTGGAGGAAGCTGGGAGGAACACCAAATAAATTCAAAGTTGACTTTACATGGAGTACCACCATTAGCCGCTCCAGATTCTTCTGACAGCAATCAAGCTAGGCCGCTGTTGTTGCACACGGTGCGTGATCCCAACGGACAACTCACGTTACCGTTGCTCAATTTCCAGTTACCAAGCAGCACAGGTAACACGGAGAGAAAACCTCTTTTATCCGACCTCATAGACTCCAAGCAGGAGGGGCCAACGTTAGCGTCCTTGCAGAGCTTTGACGGCTCGGAGTGGTCAGACTCTGGGTGTGGTAGCAGCGTAAACACACCAACCCAGCAGTACTGCAACACCCATTACTGCCCATCTCAACCGGTTGCTCCTGATTTCCAGGCAGGATGTCAGAACACATCATCATCCAGTGACGCCACATTTGAGTCAGGTTACAAACACAACTGGATGTCTTCAATTCTTGGAGCTGCATCCAAAGACAGTTGTGAATACAGAAAGACCGACTATCCTTGGAACTGGACTGGTGACAAACAGGAGGACGAAGCAGAGGATGAGGAAGACAGAGGAGGAGAGGAAGGATCCAGCAAAATTATTCTGGGAAACTGGGTGCTACAAATTCAAGACTGATTCTCCTCTGTGTAATCTTTCAGAGAAAAAACTTCCTGTGTTTTTTTCATTTGGGACCTCAAATAATGTTAAAGACATTTAAAACTTGAAAAAAGAGAGAAGGAAGTTGATGGAAGAACTGTCAGATGTTCAAGAGACAATGAAGGGCTTTGTTGTCTGCTGTGCGGTGCTTTATTCAGAGACACTTAAACATCCAGATCTATCCTGAACTACGTCATATTTTACAACTACATTTCATTCCAAAATGTGACACATCATATCATGCTCTTTTGTAAAACTGGTTTAATTTATAAATCCAGAAATGTATAAAGTTAAGTATTATATAAAATATATAAAAGTTAAGTAATGTAAATATGTATGTATATATATATATATATATATATGTTTCTAATTTGTGAATCTACATTTGAAGAAAATGTATTGTACATACATTGTAAGTCCTCGTTTACTTTGTGAAGTTATTGTTAATGAAAAAACACATTTTTACAAACAGATGTTGTATTTAAAAGATGTTAGATTGTTTTATGTTCACAACTGATATAACCTCAGCTTTTCGTCTGTTTATGCTTGTTGTGTGCACAAATGTATCATAGGCAGCAAAGGCAAGATATCAACTACCATGTAAGGTTCGAAGTGTCCCTTAATCATAGTCCTTCAGAATATCTCAGTATATTCCATATCAACAATAGTGTTTTGTATCTTTAAATTGCGTTCAATGTGCACATGACATAAACACAAAGTTTAAACTGGTCATGTTTTGTACTTTAAGTGGTATGAATTCAATTCTTAAAATTCAACTAAGTCTGATATAGGTTTTTTAGCAACAAACAGCTACAAATAACAAAGCTGGATTATTAATAAAAGCAGAACACTAATCAACAAAAAGTCTTAATCCTGATTTATGGTAGGCACACGATGAGTGTCGCTTGACAGAAACGAAAGAGCAGCACAACATTTTCAATTAATGCTTCGGCAAAAAGTTTTTTACATTTGTGTTCATGGTAACCAGACGCTATCCTCCAGACAGCTTGTTCAATTACATTATATCATCGTGATTAGGGCTACATGAGATTTTATCAGCAGGAAATATCATTGTTTCACAGTATCATTATCAGTGCCTTAGACGAGTGAAAGTTACCCTGTCACATTGTATGAAAAAATGTGACAGTGCTACAATTATATTCGTCATAACTGCTATAGTATATTAGCACATTTAAAAATAGAGTTCAGTTCAAGTGCTTTGACAGACAAAGCAAACACAAGAAACTCAGGAAGGAATATAACCAATTAAAAACCAAGCCAAATACAAGGAATCCCAGACTGAGGATAAGTTAAAATAATGTGGTAAAACATTATGTCAGTAATATGTAATAATAACAAAATATCAATATGAATGAATGCAAGGAAAAAAGAATGTGGAGGTGTTTGTAACATAACTGAATTCTCCAGGTGAGAGACAAGAAAGGAGAGTGTTGAGAACTTTTTTTTAAAGTTGAAAATATTTGTGTCAACAGTGACAAGCACCCTACAATAAATAAGTCACAAGTAGATGGCAAGAGCATTTGTGTGTCACTATGACAACACATTATTGCAACTTATTACACTCTCTAAATACACAAACCCAATCTGTTATTTTTAAATTACAATGTGGACAGCCAGCCTTAAAGATTAGAAATGTAAGCAAACCTGATATCTTTGTGGCTGAACAAAGCATTAGCCACATACTGACGTCTATTGTCACACGTTAACATGTTTCAAATGGGACTAAAATTCAAGTTTATGTTTATTATGGGTTTATTTTTTTACATGAAGCAACATAATTCAATGTCATCAATGCTGTATGAAACACATGAGAAAGGCTGCAACTGTACAGTTTTATATTAATAGGACTCAAAGTTCATGAACTCACTTTGTTCCCCTCTTTGTTTGCTGTTCTTTCAGGGGAAGAAAAATGAGTGTGTAAAACCATATTAAAAGGTGGGGCCATGGCGCGACTTAAGCCACGCCAATAACGGCGAGGTTTTTAAACAGCCTGAACAAAATCTTTTACACACAGCTGTAAAGCAATAATGTCAGGTGTGTTGAAACTGTGAGTCAGGAGACATGAGTCACATGATATTATGGACAGAGGACAAAGGTATCTGTATGCCAAATGAATTTAAATTAGTTTAGTTTTACCCTACATACTGTGAACATTTACTTAATATTTATGCTGGAAAGTTCCTATTTGGAGGTTGAGTTGCATCAATAAGATATTAAACACTGAAAAAAAGAACAGTGTTACTGTAAAATGCAATGTCACTACTTTTTTTTTTATATCTCTTAGGTTTTGAAAAATGAATATTAAGGAACCCTTTATCTCAAATCTGATGACCTAGAACTACAGCAACCAAATCCAAAAGGCTGTAAAGTATTTTGAACTCTGACACCATCAACCTGACTTATAATACATTGCTTGGTCAAAAACTTTTGTAGCTTTTTTCCAACAAAAGTAAGTTAATTATGCCAGAATAATAAACTTAAAAACTTTGTTTGACATATTGAATAGATTTTGTGCTGTATTCAAAAGGCAATGATGTTACATACTGTGCACAGCCTCACCCAATAAGGATCCAAGGTACAACTCAACAGCCTGCTGTCAAAGGTGAACTATACAACATTCACTGCCCCTAGAAATCACACTTGAGCACCGGCTCATCAGACAGAGCCATTCAGTCAGTGAAGTAGGCCAAAACGATATCACATTTGTATGCCTTTGCACGCAAATCTCAAAGTTGCTTTTCCTGAGATGCGGCAGTGAGTTATGGCCAGAACATTTTCTTGCAGAATATAATTATGTCACAGTGTGTACCTCTGACATCATGGATATAGTAAATCATCAATACATTTATGGTAATTATTGTATGAATACTTCAGTTATGGCAAAAAGTGTGTTTTGTGATGTCGCAGTTACTTGACCTTTGATCTTTGGCCACCAGATTCTAATCAGTTAAACCTTGAGTCATAGTGGACACTTTTACCAAGTTTGAAGAAATTCCTCAATGTGCTCTTGAGATATGGTGGGATACCATCAGGTCACAGTGATCCTGACCTTTGACCTTAGGCGACCCAGGTCTAATCCGTTCATTGTTCACCCATAGTGGACCTCTTTACCAAATTTGACGAATTCCCTCAAGGCATTTCTGAGATATGGCATTCAAGAGAATATAGCACCATGATATCAAAACGACCTTTGGCCACCAAATTCTAATCAGCTTATCCTTGAGTCGAAGTGAACTTTTGTTCCCATTTAAGGAAATTCCCTTTAGGTGTGCTTGAGATATTGCGTTCACAAGAATAGGAAGGATAGACGGAAGGCAAATGGATGGGTGGACAACCTGAGAACATCATGCCTCCAGCCGCAACATGAATGAAGAACTGTATAAATGGATAAATAATTAGAATGAACAATAAACACCATTTTGAGATTATGTTACACAGACTGTTTGCACAGTTTCAAGGAAAGACAACCTAATCTTTAATCAGAAAGTATCCCACAAACACAGAGCAGTGTTGAAGCCTGAGGGGGATTTACCTTTCCTTTCTATTCCTTTCTGAGCAGCTAGAAGAGGAAGTGGTTCCCACAATAAACTGTCAAACACTGAGAGGGAACAGTGGCTATCTGCATCCATGGGACGTTTTCCAAGAGATAATACATGCCTTGGGTGGGTCTCTTGGTAATACCCATTGTGTGCTCAGTTACACAACTGCTACCAGACACCCTAAAGGAATATTTTACAGTAGAAGCCTGACCTATATGCAGGTAACAGGAAAGAATAGATATATCTTGTTTTAAAATTATATTAGCATTGAAGAAGCCAATCACAATTACAGTAAAAGGTGAACATACAATATCAATAAGCATTATCTATAAAGAGGTCTGGCTATCATTGTATTTCTATATTGTTTACTAGAGATGCCCCAAGACGTTCTTATGGATCTATATCAAAGCCAATCTTAGGATAGAATGACAGTATCAGCTAAAATAAAAGCAGCTCAAAATCCATTCTTTTCATTAATGTCCTCTACTGCATTCTGTTCGCTTCAGCCTTTTCTTACAGCACTGCTGTCCTTTACAGCTCTTTAATCTGCTGCATGCGCAAGTAAAACTAAGTGTATGAATGTGAAAAATTATGTTGGTGCACTGGTGCGAGTGACTAACAGCAAGCTCTGCAAAATGCACAGATTTGCAAAGCTCCAACACTTATTTGCAAAGAGCAGTGTACAAAACATTCTGATAGCAGCTTCTCACTTTTTAGTTGGGCCTAACCGAGCACCACCAAGCAACTCACTAGTGTTGACAGTCATCAACTACTGACACCTGTTTCATCGCAACATTGTGATTTAAAAGTCATCCCACCAGAAGGCACAAAAATGTAGCATGTCCTCTCAGAGCTGCTAAAATGCACTTACCGGTAATTGTGACATGTGTGAGAGAAAAAGGTACAGCAGTGGTATTTCTTTTCTGTGGGCTGCTGTTGATGTGTTTGTTAGGCAAGCAGTTATTGTATGCAATTTCTTAGCTTGGCTTCCTCAGCAAATTTAGCCAGCTAATTTTGTTAAAGCCGTGGTGCCATGTCATCATTCACCGCAACGTTTCAGTGTGGACACCGTCATATGCAGATACTGCCAACCCTATTACTCACAGCATTAACGTTAATGTTTAGTGGTAGAACTGTGCTGTACAACCATAAGTGGAGTGTTTTGTAGTTGCAAAAAGTCCAACAGAGTAAGACGTCCAAATTCAATTTTCAGCTACATTTCAAAAACTAAAGATGTTTGAATCAGTTACAAGGATTATATTTAATCAACATTTGGGGAAATATTGGCTCAGCTCAGTATCTACAGAATCGCAGTGCAGAAAGAACGCTGCTCTGGACAGAGTCAAAAAGAACTTGATTAAGACATCCATTACATCACATGTTTATGTATACTGGATGTTTTTAAGGCAAGACGTGGATAAAAATCCAACTTCAGAGGTCAGACAATGATTAAATGTGACAAAAGGAACATTTTGATAAATCAAAACAACAAACTGTACTGACCGAGTAGACACAGAGCACAGTTTGCAGGATAGTAGCTAAATGCTAACAAGCTGCAGCATGAAAAATTATGGCAGAATTGAATCAATACATCCTGTGGCACAGTATCAACAAGAAACTTTACATTATAAACATGTCAGACACTTGTGATTTATGGCCACTCTGCCTTATATAAATTACTTGTATCAAGATCATTGCACTTGCATAACACAGGAACAGTGGCCAGACCCCTGCATGAAAGCAAAGAAGTAGTACAGTGTTGTGATTCAACCTTCACAGCTTTTTTCTTGGATGAAAATAAGCTTTACTTTCACAGTCTGCTGCCATGCCAACAATAAAGGCAGGTCAACAAGGTTTAGAAGGTCTCCTTCTATGTTCAGTGATTGCACTGTAACTTTTACAGGATCAGGGACATTTCTGCTCAAATGTTAGAAAACAGCAACAGCAGAACGCTGCTAAATTTTCTTATGTTGTTCTGTGCAAACCGGTATAAACCAGTACAGGAATGTTGCACATTATATTCCATAGCTGTTAGGCATTCCGTGACCCTCTCTTCAAAGCTCAAGCATGGCAATGAACATGATTCCTCAGATCTACTATGTGAGATCCAGTCAGCTATGCTGCCATTGACACATGAGTGGGCTCGGCGCTTGAAGTGAGAACAGTGCTGATAGAGGAGCAGAGGAAAAAGTAGGCATTGTAATTGATGATTTAACATGAGCGGAGAGCTGGAACTGGCAACGTACCAGCAAAGTTCGCTGTTGCGGCTAACACAAGAAAACTGCGGTGAAATGAATATGTGAAATGGCCCATGTTAGTGAGAGTGAGTGGGAGGCAGAGAGACAAAGAAATTGGGTTACAGCCAGTGAAGAAAAACAGTGCATTTGTGGTAGCAGCGGCTGCAGTGGCAAAGGGGGGGGGACTCAAAACTATCTTTCTTGACAATCGCTTTAAGAGTTTGCCTACATTACATAGTGTTGCTTTAATCCACCTTGCGCACACACTGGCATGCCCCTGCTTTTTGTTTCTCTCTCCTTTCTGTTCTCCCTCTACCAGCAGCATTATCTGCTTCATCAGCAGAAAAACCACACCACGCATTCGGGATTTTTTCACCCGCGATTTCCTTGTCGTAACAGCAGGTGAGCCGCATTTTGAGAATAGTTGTTGTTCATAACATAGCCAATAAAAACCAATGTGCACCGAACAACATCACAACAACCAAGTGCACTTTCAAGTTTGTACAAAACGTAAGTAGCCCCACATTACATAGAAGTTGTATCAAAATCAGTGCACTTACAGGAGGAAAGTAATACTCTCTCTCTGGCTCTCTCTACAGAGCATGTGTGATTGACAGTACACTGGAGGGTTGGAGGCGAGGGCAGATCATCCACTAGTGAATTAATTGCAGATGGCATCACGGACGGACTTTAAAATTAATTGTATAAGATACTAAAATGGGTCATCAAATATACTTGGGCAGCCGTTTAAAGTACCTGGGCGGTCTATCCAAGTCCATGTGTGGGAAACACACATTTGGGATATCTAACTCCAAGTGACTCACAGAGGATGAGAAAACCTGGAACACAAATAAGGATTCCAAATCAAAACACACTGCAGGGAGAAGGAGAGGGTGTTTTCATGGTGAGAGGGGATTTCTGGTGGAGACATGGCACAGGGCATGTTGTCCAGCTTTTCATCCTGTTTTTTTCCCCCCTTATCTTCCCATCTGGCCCTTCTTTGGACAGGTGTCTAAAAAAGCAGCCTTTACTTGGCTGGCAGCACTGACACGTTTTTTTTCTGTCTGTCTTTCTCCTCTTTCAACTCTCCAAGTCCTGAGGAGATCGAATGGGAGATTGCCGGGCAAACCCTCTTGAGTGCCACAGGCATGATGGAGCTTTGAAAGTGGAATTGTAGTTTGCTGAACCCAATGCTTCTGCACAAATAGAATTTCAATCACAGCCGAGGGTGTGCGCCTGCCTTGGATCAATGGATATATTGATGGCCACTTAAGTCATTTCTAGCACTGAGAGCACATGGGAGGAAACTAACTTTGGCTCTTGAGTGGGGAAATACTTTTTTTTTGTAATCACTGCCAGAAAAGTTAAATGCTGGGTAAAATCCAGATAAGCAAACTTTAATTCTTTCTTCACTCGGATTAAAAAAGTGTTCTTGAAACTTGATATATGCCCTTGAGTTTCCTTGATATACAAAGTCACATTAATGTTTAATGGCTCCTTTGAGGTTTAAACTCCAAAGCGGTCTTCACAAAGGCCTTTTTCTTGGCGTATACACAGTTATTATAGCCTAATTCATCAAATTCACTATCCATATATAAAGGCAAAGTTCCAACCAGGAGAGATGGAGAAAAGAAAAAAAAACTCCTTTGAAAAATTATACCCAGTCAGAAAATGTTTGAAGATGCTGCAAGAAGTTAACAAGGATGAGTTTGGGTGTCTTAGTCATAAAGCTATCTATAATTTCCAAAGTTCCCTTTTCTGATAAGGTGCATGAAGTTATCTGGGTTCCTTGAAATATATGCAGGCCTCACTGCTAATGACTCTGCACTCTGATCTCCAAGTCTGATATGGCACCATGAAGCTACTTCATGACCGTTTCTCGTTTAGTCTCAAGAGATAATGGAAAGAAGAAGTGTGGCGACTGAGGAACTGCCAAAGAACGGCCTGTTTTATGTTTCCACAGGAGAGGGCTGGGATAAGTTGTACGTTAAGAGTCTATTGCAATATTATTAAGAAATACCCCTTGCAAGAGTGGGAACAATCACTTGGAACATGTAAGGCTATGGGAATACACTTAAAAGAAAGATGTTAATCTGGCTTAATTTAAACACACTTCAACTTTTAACAGGTTATTAAATATTTTCAGTTTAATACTGATGTTTCTGACCTACATAAGCAAACAAGAACATCAGCAAGAAAATTAAGATTAACACAAGAAGATAGAAGATATATATACACATATATTACATCATATTATATCATATGATATTATATATTACATTATATTATATTATATTATATTATATTATATAGAGAAAAGACATTTTCTTTTAGCTCTTTTAACACTGATGACAGGTAATGTAAAGTTTGGAAGCATGGAACAGACAAACCTCATTGTATTTTCCCACTTTGATGAGGCATAAGTGAATCACAACAAGCAGCACTTTGTCTGCCATCTCCATTGAAAAGGCACCAACTCCACTCCCAGACCAAATCACTTGATGAATTGAAGTCTGCATGTAATTGGATGCAATCACTTCGCCCCCTCCCTTTCCTCTCTTGCATTCTAATGAGCTCTTAATGGGTCCTTGATTAGAAAAAGGCATGAAAACAGCTGTCAAGGCTAGCCGAGAAATGATGGATCATCTGGGAGACTTTGGTGTCCATTAAGGTCTATTCTGGGCCCAATCACTGGTAGGTGATAACATGAAAAGAAACTTTCATTATATTTAGTTTCCAGCAAGACAATTCCCAGTGGAACAAAGAATGCTTCAGTCTTCAAACTGACAGTCTGAGAATGCCAATATTGTGTAGATAGAAGACTCAAGATTGTATTTTTGCACATTTTATAAACATTTTATAAAGCAGCATGTCTCTCAGTTCATGACCTCCATAGCTGCTGTCTATTTGCTCAAAGGCACGACAGGTAAAGAAGATGTCAAAAGAATAAAGAGCTGCTGAGAGTAATTCAGATGTCAAAGGATGTGCGTATTAGAAATGGCAGATGCACTTAAAAAAATATGATATTATCATATTATAGCTTGTCAAAACTTGAAGAAAAAGCCAACATCAAAGAAAGTCTTTTCTACAGTATAAAATGTCTGATATCCCTTCATATCCTGGCCTCTGGCTCATGTCATGCCACATTTACTGTAAACATGAGCTGCAGACGGAGGAAAAACATGAACATGAGCCTCCAAGTCCAAATGGGATGTGTGGGGATTTTCTGTGCTATGAGAGTTTATTTCACAACTTGCACTCACAAAACTGACAATTCTGGCTGCAAACACTTCTTATGAGAATTTCGTCATCATATCAAAATGAATCAGTTTCAAGGTATTACATATTATTATCATTATCATTATTTAGTTCAAGATAAATCAAGTTGAATCTATATCTATTACCAAAATTGAGTTCTACTCCCATCAATAAACGGTTTCTGATTTAAGCAGAATTTGATGTGACTTTGTGTGTTTATTCCTCTAGAAGTTCTGGCTCTGCACCCCACTCTCTCCACCAGAGCTACTGTAGCTGGCTCTGCCCAGCATTCCCCAAACAACATTCAGCAAGTATCTTCTGTTTGTGACACAGACCCCTAGCTGCAGAAATTATATATTCATATTAAATTATTGTGCATTTACTCGGATGAAAACAAGGGGGTTTTGGTTAAACAAAGGTGTTATCATAATTTCACAAAATATTATGTCAAAGATTGTTTTTAAATAACAGTCATACAGTAGACAAAGCATGACTGACCAAAGCATGAAATGCAAATGTACATGGTATGATAATCTTCAAAATATGACTTGAAAACAGTTTATCATTGCAAACCTAACCCCAATGCAATCTAAAGTAGCAGTTGTAGAAGAAGTAACACAATCAGTCTCTATTTAAAGCTGCTTCTTTTATGGTTGTTTTTTTTTTTAATAAATAAAATATTCCAGATGATGGCAGTCCAACAAGTTATTCTTGTCAACCCCTCTACGTTAATTCCATCATCCTCCACTTCTTTCACTTTTTTCCTGCAAAGGGATCTGAGTGTGCCATTACATGCAGCTGATATCACAGTCTGCTGTCTTCACAGTGACCCATACATTGAGCATATGACATCCTCTGTGTCTTTGAGATTCAGATATAATAAAAACATTCAACAGGGAATAAGTGTTTGCCACAGTCACACTGACTCTGGCATTTATTCATAATTTATGCCAGTAAAAGCACAAAGCAGGCATGAATTGTGAATAAGCATTAATGATTAATAATACACAAGAAGTCGTTCTGTGCGTGAGGCAAATATTAATTCCTTGTTGGCTTGCCATACATGTTTCACCTGGTATGTGTACAAACTCATTACATATTTTGTGCTCCAGGTGCTCTGGGAAAGTGCAACCAGACTGATTTGCATAAGTGATCTAAATAAATCCGGCACTCAACAGACACTGGCTGCACCGGTTGAGGATTTATGCCTGGCAGTACTTCAGGAATTGACTTCGGAAAAAGGCCTAAAAATGTTCTATTGTCTCAGAGTTTTCAAGGAAACAGCAGCGGGCACAATTTCACCGTAAGAAATCGAAGACGACACTGACATGAGATGCTTCTGGTGAACCCAGACGCTGAGGAGTCTTCCGAAAGAAGAGGAACTAATAAAAGGTATCCCTCAGCTGCTTTCTCCCAGTAGTTATTCTTAGTAGTCTGACAGTCACTGTTGACGTATGATGAGAACAGAGGGCCTGGTAACCGTAGCTTGTATTGTGTGGTGATATTCCAGAGGCAGGTGTGGCCACTAAAAGCTTAAAAATAACCAGCCCATCCTTCAATACAATGCTGTGGCCTTGAGTGATGCCTTCTTTCCTCACAAGCCCTCGGTGCTTTTAGTCTCTGACAGTCAGCACCACTAGACACACTAATAAAAACACACAGACACAAAACCATACAACACAAATAATTACAATACAATGTGGGATTCTATTAAATTATTTTTGGAGAGAGAAAAAAAACTATTCAGTACACAAACAAAATTATAACAGAACACAGACAATACAGATATTTTAAATTTTCTGAAGATTTTTTTCAAAGTTGCCTTTATTCAAGTGCTTCTTTGCAGAGGAAGCTAGAATGGCACAGAGTAGTGTGAACACCTTTATAAAGGTTCAACAGTCCCTTTTAGCCACATCAGATTGTACTCAAAGATGACAGCTCCCTAAATACGCCTGATTTTTTTCATCAAGAACCATGCATTTCTCCCTGAGATAATAAAGAACCTGTGGAAAAACGCCCTATGAAGTACACTGCCAGTCAAACGTTTGGACACACCTTCTCATTTTATGTTTTTTCTTTATTTTTATGACTATTTACATTGTAGATTCGCACTGAAGGCATCAAAACTATGAATGAACACATATGTAATTATGTAGTAAACAAAAAAGTATGAAATAACTAGATTCTTGCTCTCTGTCATCAAAGCAAAGGGTGGCTACTTTGAGGAATCTAAAATATGAAATATATTTAGAGTTATTTCACACTTTTTTATTTACAACATAATTCCATATGTGTTCATTCATATTTTTGATGCCTTCAGTGAGAATCTACAATGTAAATAGTCATGAAAATGAAGAAAAAACATTAAATGAGAAGGTGTGTCCAAACTTTGACCGGTAGTGTAAATGACAAAAAAAATTCCTGGATCTTTCCCCTTATCAGGATCCACACCAAATGGGGTCTATTCTTGGCTGAGACCCATCCTCCACCCAAGTAACATGGAAATCCATTAAGCAGTTTTCATGTAATCCTGCTGGCAAACCAACCAAGCAACAAACAGACTCAGGTGAACACATTTCTACCTTGGTGGGGGAAATAAAAGAAAAACTTTGTTGTTGAGAACTGCAAACACACAAAGTTCTAATGAACTCTGCCAGACAGAGTGCCCTGTTTAATGAAAGACAACAGTCGTCACGTTAATTAATCAAAGACCACTGCAAAAGGAGGTGATAAGCTAGAACAGATCAAGCACAACTTCAACTACTACTGCTACAACAACTAATGAGCAAACAGTAAATATCTTAGCCTTGGGTTGTATTGTATATTAGTCTTTTAGTATGCTTGTTGCACAGGCAGCATAACAACCAAGTAAAGCTAAGGCTTATGAGGATGTCATTAGCGCTATCATAAAGCGTGGACCAGTGATACAAGGTACAATATACAAGGTAAATAAATTACTCTTGAGGGGAACATGAAAGTCTGGTTGGCATAAAACTTTTACAATCTAACACTAAACTCTGACCTTTGTGTGGCAAGAGACGGACACGTATTTAAGTCAAATGTACTTTTACAATCTTCTTTTTTTTTGCTTTTTTGCTTTTTTTTTTAGTATGCATTTTGCCAATTCCTGGAATTATGCTGCTTGCCGGACATCGTATACAAGTTATATGAAAATATGTTTACGCCAAAAAAGTAGTTTTTATGTAGGAGCAATGCAAGAAAGGCAGGATAAATGGAAGAGCAGTAAAAGGCGAAGATAAAGAACTAAAAGTAGAACGAAAGGTTGGTAGGGCAGGCAGTCTCAGGTGTTACCTCCACCATTATTAACCTCTTGCTTTTAAAAAAAAACAGAGGCCAAGTTCAGATTTTTAATAAGGTAGCATCACAGGACAGACACGCTCCATCTTCCATTTCCTTTCTCTGTGTTCTCCTCACAGCTCTCTGTCTCCTCAGTCTTCCCACTTGTCATTTCTCTACCTTTAATTTTGGATTCTTTGTACCCAGGTGGGATGGTGCTGAGAGGGCCGAAATAAATATATATTACTTTTAGTGACAGTTACTGAGCAGACATTGTAGTTTCATCGCAGCCGGTTGTTCTCCTGAGGCCGTTCCAGCTGTTCCTTTCAGCTGCTCGGGTCATCTTGTTCAGCCTCTCTCATTGCACGGGGAGCTTTTGTATCATCTCTCAGCCGCATGTCCTCGGATCTGTCTGTAAGTCTGACTGATGGAAGCGATCTGTGTGTGTGTGTGTGTGTGTGTGTGTGTGTGTGTGTGTGTGTGTGTGTGTGTGTGTGTGTGTGTGTGTGTGGCCAATTAGAACTGAGTGTAATGTTGAATGTGTGTGGGTGGGTGTGTGTGTGTGTGTGTACACACACAGGGGAGGTGTCATTGGTCTATATTTACCAACTTAAGAATGAGACAGCATTGTGTTGTCCATATTCTTGGCACCAAAGGACACTTTGTGTTCAGGGTCACCCTTTACCACTACATCAAGATAGAGTAGAGAGGTAGACACGGACAGACAGCGAGAGGTAATACCGAGAGGTGAGACAGCATTTTGAACAAGATCTTCAAGGAGAGAGACAGACAGGCAGACAGGAAAGGAAGTGGGATATATCCGTCCTACAGATCTCTGACACCCAGAGGACTTCACCTGTTTCTTTAAAGAAAGCGTGAGTGGGATTTCCTTTACTCAGCCTTCATTTAAATCTAGCACAAATGGCACAGAACTTTTTTGGTGACAGGTTGCCAATGCATAAGACTATGTGATAACCCTCACTGATATATAAAACCACAACACTAAGCAGGAGTAAAATGCACACTGCCTCGATAATGCTGTTAATTATTATTCTTTGTTTTGTCAGAAAGGTTCCTTTCCTCTTGAGAGTCGTTTCTTCAGCTAGTTGAACTTCTTAATGGTCTCGTCTTTTGATGGCCTCAGTGGATGTGGCTTTTAATTACTCTCTAGGGAGCAAGCTCCTGTAGCGTTAAGACAAATCCTTCCCCTTCAACGAGTAGAATGGTAAATTACTTGTCCCCTTGTTCCACTCTTGATACAGTTTTTTTTTATTATCAGAGACTTGGAAACTGAGCTCTCAATTCACTCCGGAGACTGAAAGCTAAAAATGTGTGTAGTAAAGAGCGCTGCCATGCTTTTGCTCCCATCCCTCCAGGGGCCTAGGATCCAGGCCTGCCCATGGAGACTGATCAATTTTAATGTGCTAGAGGTCGACCTTTCATTAGCAGTGTTCAAACAAAGCCCCTTCCCTTCACAACAGTGAGCCACAAAAAGAGCAACAGGGGAATCAGCTGGCCTGCTAGCCTATTAGCCAGTCAGCTAGCGCGATGCTGTTTTCCACAATGTAATTGAGGGAGATGAGGAGAAATAACATATTACGCTTGTTTATTGCGTGAACACAGGTGGTTGCTATCGGGACTGGGAGAATGAAGCTATCACTCAGGCGCGACCTGATTCTGTTTGTTGGGCGCGCTCTGCATCCACTTCCCCAGAGCAGCCGCATGATTAATGATGGGCAGGGTGTGGGCAGCAGCATGGCGGACCTCAACTGATGAATTATTAGTGGCTCAGCGACCCACAAAAGGGCGATTCATCCAACGTGGGACTTAAACATACCTCTTCTACAAATCTATTTTAAAACCACACTGGACAATGAAAAAAAGACAAAAATAGGAAAACACAAGACTTACTGTCATAATATATGACTGCTGACATTTTACTTTAAATGCTGAAATAATTTGTCCTAAATTAATCTGGAAAAAACATGTCAAAGTGTAACTGATGAGAGTTGTTGTTGTCTTTCGTGGTCTCCTATGACAGTAAACCGAATTGCTAGTTGCCAACTTTTAAATGGATTGCCAATAATTTTGATAATCAATTAATAAGTGAGTAATTTTATGTGGAAAAAAAGCAAAAATTCTCTGATTCCAGCTTTTTTAAATGTGATATTTTCTGGTTTCTAAACTCCTCTATGATAGTAAACAATGTCTTTGTGTTGTGGGCAAAACAAGACATTTGAATAAGTCGGCTTTGGGAGACAATGACAGCCTTCTATCTTCTTACACAGTATAAAGCAAACAACTAATAGCTTACTTGTGAATATAATTGACATATTAATGAATAATGAAAATAAATGATAGTTGCAGCCCTAAAAATGAATATCTGAGTTTGGGGCAGGAGGAAACAGAAAACAAGACGTGAAAATGTCACCTTGGGCTCTAGGAAAATACGATTGTATCTTTCATAATTTATTGACCTTTTGTAGATCAAACTTTAATTGAAAAGGTATTGACAGAATAATCAATGAAAATAATCACAAGTTGCAGCCCTATACTTTGAGATAGCTTCGTAGCTTCAAGTGCAAACTACCCAACTTCAGATACCAATTTTCATCCCCAGAGTGCATAAATGACATTTTGAATCGAAACCCACTTAAGGTAAATGTGTTTGGCGCTCCTTGGCAAATGGAAGTCATGTGGCTGACAGGTTTGATCCATGATTCTTTAGAACGAGGACGTAATTGCAGAAAATATTGATGCAGAAAACATAAATGTTGGTCGCACTCCAACATGACTTTGGGTTTCCACCTCCCAACACACTTATCTTAGATATCAGGAGACTCATCTATCAGAGAACTAAGTGGTGCAGTTAACATTTTGCATACACTCATCACACACCTTGGGGTCAATCATATAGGAAATCTACTAGAAATGTAACTAGGATAAAGCAGTTATGTCTAGGCTTGAGTGTCTACAGTGTAAAGTGGCTTTCACTTGGCAACTTAACTGCACTCAATATGAAACAATATGAAACAATAGTTGCTCCGGATACAAGTGTCTGTTTACTGCTCATAAATATAATGTAGTTGTGTTCCAGTCCAAGGCTACAGTGTCTTTCGTGTCTGACTGACTCTCATTGACTCTGCATAGCACTGCCTCCTACACACCTCTGCATCCTCACTCTGAGCTTCCACTCCCTATACAGGTGCCAGTTGGGGGGGTTACCATGGAAACCAGGATGGTGATGCGGCGAGAGCAGGAGGAGCAGTCGTCCCAGATGTCTCACAGCATGCAGCTGTCCTCCCAGATCAAAAAGAAGACCTTCACTTCCAGGTGCAAACATGCTCTCTTGACAACAGTAGTGCAAGTTCAAAAGGATAAACGGATGCGTGGAAGTTTTCAGATCATTTACTTAAATGCACAACGAGGGTTTTTTAACTGGTAATGTCTCAATTGGTATTATAGTTAATCCACAATGTCCTTCAGCGAGTCAGATTCCAACTTGTCTGGTTGGATAAATCATAAAATGAATACTATTTTAATGGTGAACTGCTAAAGATGAATTGAGGGGTCGTCAGCCGGAAGAAAGAAGCTGCAATGCATTCTTGTGTAAGGGTACAGCACTAAAATGTTTAGTTTATTGACCATTGATATAGGATAAATAGATTAAATTACTGGTTAAGACTGAGGCTGTTTTAAACTAAACCTACACAGCACAAACAGCAAAAACTTTTATATGCATCCGAGAAAAGTTTTTACAGTTTCTGTTATGTTGCTCAATGAGTGTTAAAGGTCCCAATTGATCACAGCTGATTTATTTTTTCAGTTGCAGGACGACATAAAGTATTTATTAAAGAGAAATATGTGACAGGGTGGTTTTTCTGAGTTTAATGACACATTAAATCCACTCAAGTATACCTAGTGGGACACTCATGCATTCACATTCACAAACACATATCACTGAGACCCTCTCCATAACTGTCTGGCTCTAGTATTGAGGGGATGAACTCCTGATATCCTACACAGCAACAAACACACAAAATCAAAAAACACCTCAAGCTTACGCATGAGCACCATGTGCCACCATATACTGCAGTTTTCCCTGCTATAGCTAAATCTAATTTCATATGACAAGAGTTTTCAGCATGTTTCAGAACTAAAGCACATGAAAACTGGGCCATACACACACTACTATGAAGTTGGCAATTAAATAAATGAAGACAACTTTGTGTGCAAATGCAGTTCAATTACTTTGTCGTTAGCAGCGTTGCTGCTGCATGCAAATGAATGGGAGCTGTTCCAGTCAACCTGTGGCTTGAAAGACAAATATAAACAGCAGCAAATGTGGCTGCAATATCGCAAACACCCAAACAGCTCTATTAATAAGCTAGAATAATGACATACCCAATTAAAAAAAAAGGAAACAGGCAGCAGCATGAGCTTTTAATGTCAGCTGGATGAATGAACTGGCTCCATTTTGTCCTGGAGGGAAATATGAGATAAATGGTTTCGTCAAAATTACTGAGTAGAGCTGCAACGATTGATTGATTAGTCGATCAAATGAAAATGAACCCCCAACTATTTTGAAAATCAATTAATCGTTTCCATCATTTTTCTGACCAATACACAGGTTCCTGCTTCTTAAATGTGAGTCTGCTGCTTTTCTCTGTCCTTTATGACAGCAAAAATAGAGTCTTTGTGGTTTATTACTGTTGGTTCCACAAAAAAAACAATTTGATGATGTCACTTTGAGCGCTGGTAAATTTTGATGAGCATTTTTCATTTTTTTCTATATTTCATAGATTAAACAACAACAAGAAGTAACTGTGGTCTTGTTTGCGCATGTGGGTCATATAGAGCCGTCAGAATTCCAATCAGACCTTTGTTAAAAGAGTTAAATTGCTAAAAGCTCCTTGTAGTACATTTCAAATTCACCCATATATTCTGGTGGCATATTCTAAAGTGTTAACTATATAAGTAAAACATCCAAACAAGCCTATTCCATTATACTATGAAAGAGAAAATAATAATAAAAAAACAGGCAGTGTTCCCAGATGACTCCAGTGAGATCTAATAGAAAATCACTTCTGGTCCTGCCCTAATAGTCTCAAGTCAAATTTGCCTTCATTTTCACAACCCCCCGCTGCTGTAGTGAGTTATTAAATTAAGCTAAGCTGTCGGTCTGCAATCCCCATTGTAGAATAAAAGGGAATTGGACCCATTTTCTCCATAGGGATGATGAAAATAATAATTCTATCAAGCTTTAGTTCAGTCAAACAAGAGTTTATCTCTCTTTCAGGTGCAATGAGGGGCATTGTGAAATGTATACTTAGAACATCCTCAGTGGGAATGCACTCAAATTTATCTTCATGTAGATTGAACAAAGTGTCCTCTGGAGAGTTTTAACATAAAAACACTGAAGAGAACAGTTTTGCCCACAGAGTTGATTTTTTCTTGTTTGTACAATAGGCATAGGACTATTATCAGTAAATGTTGTTGAGATGCGTACAACGGTGAGGGCAGATCATCGAGTGCCTCTCTGAGGCCTTTTTCTTCCTAGTCACACCAAGTTAATATTTTGAGGAAGCTTGTTGTTTATAAACACATAAATTCACAACTTCATTCTCCCACACACAGCAGCAGTATCAGCTCTGTCCTATGTGTTTGTTTTCTTGTGCGTGTGCACATGCCTGTTCCTGTTCGCATGCCATGAGTGTTTCTCCCTCTGTGTGTATGTATCTGTGGGCTGTACTTGAGCGATACTGCCCAGCCGCAGGCACTGCATTACATTATTCAACGGCCCAAGCTTCTCAGTACACACTCAAAGGGAACCTAAACAAAGGAAAAAGAGAAAAATAAGACAGCAAAAGCAGAAGTTGTCATCTGAGCGCCATGAAATGGGGAAATTTCCCAGCTTGCAAACAAAAGAAAACGAGAAGTCATGTCAATTTGCATTGCCATTTGTAAGATGGCTTGTCGAAAGTACTGCCTGGGGCTAGATGTTAACAGCAACGGTAGTTGGGGATTGTTTTAAAGACACACCTGGTTGAACATACAGTTCTGGCTGACAATCTTCCAAGATATTTTTTTATCTATCCTTTTCAAAATGAGCTGTGTTGCAAAGTACATCACAGTGGTAATGTACTTAAAGGTTCAGCGAAACAATGCTGTGTCTACAGATCTATAATAGGGGTGCACATGTAGTTCCAGTTTTTAATACAACAATAGCTCTGGAGGGCCCAGTTCTACAGCGGCCTGCCTTTTGAAAGATTTACTCTGATTCCCTATATCAGGGAAATGCATACAGACTCATCTTGAGGAGAATGAGCCAAGAACATAAACATTACATGGTGTAGTCAGTTTTGTGTACTGAAAGTTTGGTTTTCTGAGTATGACCTCTGTCAGGCTTCCTCTATGCTTACGTGAAACAATTTATCTAAACAGTCATGCTGAACTTAAACAATATCGGCTGCAAAAAATAGGATGTGAAATGGTACAGTATGTGCATAAAAACTCACATCTGGTTACGTTGAGTGAACAGAGCACATTGTATAGTTCCAAAAGTAAAAATATAAGTTATAAGTTAATTAAAATCAATGAAATGTAAAATCGTAAGCCATAAAAAATTATTTTGACATGTACCGTGATAGCGATATGATTCATGATTAGTGGGAATGATCATTTTTACATCACAATCTCTATTTTCACGTAAAAACTATTAAAATCATGGTGATGTGACATTTTTTGGGGTCTGTACCAAAAACAAAAAAACAAGATCTGTAGGCCAGGGCATCTCTGCAGCTTTAGGGTACTCCATTAAAATGCTGTTTGGTCACATATTTTACATTTATCAGAAAAGAGCAGCTACTGTGATTTTTCATATTCCTCTTGGCCATATTGCAATCTCATAATATTTCCATTAATGTGCAGCCCTAATCTAAAAACACATGAAAAACAAGCAAAGGGTTCAAACGTATGTTATCCTCCTACTGTGTTTGTAATTACTCTTGTTAAAAGACCGACGGTCATCTGTGGATAAAAGTAGAGTAAAATTAATGCTTCTCTTGTTACAAAAATGCCTTTCAACACCATTGCCTCAAGTGACCTTGTTGCTAAGAACAAATGCCCCTCTCCTGTTTATGGGGGTGCATGTAGAAAAGGTCAGCCCAGTTTATTGTTGGTGCTTTAAATGGAGATCTCATGCTTTAGTGTTGGCTTACATATTTGTGCCTATTGTCTGTGTGAGTGCATGACTGACCTCATGATGAAAAGATCACGTCATTCAAGTGCCAATACAGTAAGAGCAGCAACTGGCAGTGCTTCTAATTTAGGATCACTTCACTGTATACTGTATGTTTCCAGTAACTGCTCTATGTTTGGTTTATCATGTTCAGTTTGTATTTCAGTTAATCAACTGGAACACAAGCAGGTTTACCACCAATTGACACGGATGTTGATTCAAAACAACATTGCAGATGATTGCATGCCATGATGACGAACAATTAAAATTGCCATTGTGCCATGAACAACCCATTGGCCCATCTCCAACAAGCCTTTGGCTCATAAACACCACACTGTGCTCAAATCAGCAGCACCATGTTCCTCCTGATTATGTAAGCTCCCAATAGACAATAGCATGTGTGTTTGCACATCAGTGAGTAAAAGGGGAAACACGCAGAGCAGAAGAAGCTGATGTCGGTCATAATATTTCTCGCACATGAGAGATAACAGGTCACACACTGACCTGATTATGTAGCTAGATTAGGCTTTGCACCCCATATGGGAGGCACATAGTAGAAAAACCAGCCAAAAAACAGTGGGTTATAGTTCAGTCAAGAGCGGTAAAAACATTGCACCATGTGTTCCTGAGAGAAACCCACAGTTTCCCCGAGGCAGTTTAATGCAAAACACTGACCAGCTCTGACAGCACTACCATCATATCTGTTAACTGTTTTTAGTACACTGAGAGCGACTCAAAGGTGTGTAGGATCGCTGGGGATCCATCAACAGAAATGGAATACAATTTTTATAGTTGATCTGTTTTCAATAGTGTATAATAACTTGAAACTGAGAATCCTTGTGTTTTCGTTGCTTTAGCATGAGCCTTTTATATCTACAGAGGGAGCAGGTCCTCCTTCCCAGAGTTCGCCATGTTGCACTGCAATGTTTTTACAGTAGCCATGAACAGACAAACCGAATACTGGTTCTAGAGAAGGCCCTTTGCATTTTTGGTTGGAATTTGTTCGTAGTTTCTCCTATAAGCTTGGCGAAATGAGGTGTATTCAGTTGGTTGCAATCTGCAATTCCACCGCTAGATGCCACATTGGTCTTTTAAATATCCAGCAAACACTTCCCATCTCAACTTCACTAAAAACACGATAGGTCCTCTCTAGAGCCCGTACTTGGTTCAAAATTTCTACTGTTGCCATGGTAAACAACATCCAAGTCAGTTTTTGAATGCGTCCGGGAATGTTTTTTGGGGATCAGGAAGAGGAAGAAGATTGTTCGTCAGCTGTACCAAAAAAAGACTGATAAAGAATGAGGAATGGTGCTCCTCTAGGACATTTAATAAAAATGCAGAGAACAGGAACTGCATTATCTCCAAGACAAAACCATTCTCGCAAGGGTCCACAATTTCGATCCAGCAAGCACAGAGCCATGACAAGTGCGAGCTCAAACCTCACTACGCATGTGCAACTACTCAACACTCACTCTCTAGTCAAGTTGACTGTTGAGACTTCTGGGAATGGCTTTCATTAGACCCATAATAACATTAAAAGCAAAGTACAGAAGTATGTAATGACTGCGAATTTCAGAAAAGCATGGCATCATCCACAACCTCGCACTACTATCTCGATGCTCTGAAGTCCAAGTCCCCAAACAAAATTTTAATCAGGACAGCTCAGCTTATTCTAATGAAATGCTACAAAAACACAGATAATAGAATATTATATTCCATTTCTGCCCCTAAATGTTACACTGGACCTTTAAAACTATTGTCAAATTCATATACGGACAAGAAGCTATTTCGCAAGCTGTTAAGTTGTTCTTAATTCTCATATCTTGTTTGTCGAGGGAAGATATAAAATAATTACAATATATTTACAAAGAATATGTGTTTTTATTCTAATGCGAGCTGAATCTGCAAATTCCATTGTCATATTTGTTTAAAAAGAAACACTGTGATGTGTGTTTATACTGATCAGTGACAAATCTGTTGTGCTACACAATGAAACTATCCTGAGCTGCACTGATTGACAGGGGGTATTAGTGTGACAAACAATACTGACATTGTGTTTCAAAGAGGGTTTGTCTCTCACAGATTCTCACTTCTGCGTTTATGTTGTTTTGTTTGATTGTGGATTGTCATTGTATACCTTGCAAGGTCTTAACAAGAGGAAGAGGACACACAAACTATCCATTACAGCCATTTTCAATCTGGAGATAAGATAAGAGTTGCCAGTTTTGACTGAATCCCTGGAGTGCTTGAATAAATGTATACATGGTTTGCCTTTATTAGCAGAGCTCTCTCTGATGTATGGCCACTTCTGCTGTTCAGACAGAGCATAAGAGAGCCACTGCTGCTTTCTAGTGGCAGAGGAGAATAATGATCTGATGAACTTGAGAATAGATAATGTGCCATAAACCATGACAAAATGAATAGGCATGCTAATACGAACACTTAATCCTTCCATCAACAGAATAAATAGCTGTGAAGGATGACAAGGGAAAATATCTATTTTGTAATCTTTCACCTGTGTCATTTGATGATATGCAAGATATCTAGTTTTAATCAGGCTGTTTTTTCAAACATTCTCTAAATACAACAGGGATGAGGAAGCCTCCTACTCTGACTTCTATCCCATCATCCCTGGTGACCTGATGTCTGTAAAGGAGATCCTGAACATGGACAACATCCCACGCCACAGGACATGGTGAGATATCAGCTCTAGCCAGATGTTTATGTTGATCATATACAAGTTATTTTATATTACAATATCAATATGCCTTAAGATACATACAGATAAAGATACTTTCCTGGAAAATCAGTTGAGAAATTCTGAAGAGTCCCACGTCTCCTCAAATTCATGCATTTATTTGCAATATTGCCACCTCCCGTGCTTCTGCTTATTACTCCCCACCAGCATTTCCGGCTGGTTTACCCTGTTCCAAAAGCACCTGTGCTTACACTACACACTAGGACCGCTAGCTGCATGGCTAACCTGGCTAAATTAGCTAACAGCAGCTACAATGCTACTATTCTGCCCCCTTACGCTTGGATTATGAATTTCAGAAGTTGGCAAATTCTTACACACTACACCTTTAATCAGAAAATTGCAGCTTCTGTGATTTTGATATCGCACTTGGCGATATTGTGAATTCTATCACACTTTCATTAATTGTGAAGCCCTGGTGACATAAACCCTCGTTCAACGAATGTACTTTGTGTCACAGTACTGTTATATGACTCACCCTTAACAAGAATAGTGCAAGTTACTGGCAGTACTGAGTACATATCTGGCTCACTGAAACAGCAAACTACTACATTTGGCACACCGTATTTTTCCGAAAACTTTTTTATGGACACAAAAAAAATTGAATCATCAAGAAAATAATCTGCAGATTCACTAATAATCCCAAAATCATAATAAGTTGCAGCCCTACTTCTAACAGCCAAGCCTCACAACGACAAATCATTGACCACCACGGGGAAAATTTAAATCTTGTCCATCTGCAGCTCTCAGCTTGCCGCATTATGTTTGCTTGTTATTTTGGATTGGAGTCTTTTGTAGGTACAAAATGGCAGTCATTGTGGATGAGTCTCTTCGTTGCATACTGAATCAAAGACTGGAAGCAAGCCTCCACTTTTCTCCAAAGGACTTCCTTCCTGAATGATCTGTGCTTGTCGTAAATCTCTCTCTCTCTCTCTGTGAGAATGTGGAGTGGGTCAAGTTTCACTGGTGCTTTGCCCTACAAGCTATTGAAACCATAAGAGCTTTTATGCCAACAGAGACTAAATAAACAACAGAAATCAGGGCTCTTTCTTCACTCATCTATCTGTTAAAGGCCAGCTGGGACCATCTCCCATCATTGCAAGGATGTCATGAAGCCAATAAGCAATAACCATTCGACTGAGTCATACAGTGGAACTTTTAGATTTTTATTTCTGTACCTAAAGAGAAGGAGATGGAGCTTCCATCCTATTGGAAGAAAGTACTGCTGAGAGGATTACTCAAGAAATCACCTGTTTTGATAATTAACTGATTTTTTCGTCATTCTTCAATATCTAAATTTTTTCCTATTTACGATATGAAAATACATTGTCTTTTGTATATTATATGGCACAAGTGTTGTCTTTTCCTATTTTCAAAATCTGCATTTTCAGACATTTTGTCTGATTACTTCTGAAAATGACATCACGTGTTCTAATACTTGACTTGGCCACTTAGGCATTATATCCACATTACTGATGATTATCTATTATTTATTCATCATCACTTATCATTATCTAATTGTGTTATTATTTTGTCAAAGTACCAATAGTCAGCCCTACAATATTGTTGCAATATCGTATTGCTATATCATTTTAAGGACATATCGCCCAACCTTAGTCTTGCTCAGAGTTGCAAATAACAACAACACGGGAGAAAACGTGAGTTTATTCAATGATTTAGTCTTTCATAAATTGTATAGTGATAGTGAGGTATATTAGTGAATCGGAATGTGGGAGGATTTTGTTGATGACATGTGTGAGCCGTCTTTTAGGGTTTTAAGTGTCTTATGATTGTGTTGCCAGGACAGGATTACTGCTCAGCTGTCACGGAGAGGATGTCGTATATCTAAAAATAAGTCCTAGAATAGAGAGGTTTAGGTCACCAAGAACAGGATGCAATGGGATTGTTGCCTCTACTGTGAAGATTTGCTTTACCAGAATCCCTTGTCTACTGTAGGGGCAGCTCACCGTGTCTAGGTCACATAGTATCTGTGTTGGGACTCAATTGCACTTTTACTTTTAGAGGCTTAGTGGCAGCCTGTTTGCTGATCTTACGTTCATCCAGAAATTGATGCCACTCTTGTTTCAAAAAGGACCGACAGTCTAAGTATGTGGAATTCTTCATCAATGCTAAAAATAAAACAGATGTTCTTCTTTAAGCCATGAACGGAAGCTTTGGCTGGCGGCAGGCTGGCCACAGTGAATAAATGGATGGACAGAGGTCACAATGAGTATTCAAGGAGAAGATGGGTAATACTCCAGGACTGAGTTGCCAAGAAAGGAGAGTGAAAAGGGGGGGAAGTCACTGAGAGGGTGCAATCACACCCTTTTGTAAGACAAAACACATCTGACAGTAATGAGCCTCAGCTGCCGTGATCTGGCCCTGCCAACTTGGCATCTCATTAGGTGCCCTCTCCCATGCCACGACCACATAACTCCAGCACATCTATGAGTTTCTTCTATCCTTTCTGCCAAAGTGTTCAGCTTATCTCGCCTTCACATTTTCCCACCTGTTAAAGCCCCTACGTCTTGAATTAGTGAGATCGATTCCTCTCTGAAGTGTTAATTCTCCCAATTGAAACTCAATTCTTGACAGATCTGACCCCCCTCAGAAGTAGTAAGCTGAATATGATGTAGATGGATATTTTAGGAAATCTAGTAATGCTGAAGGTGGCTGACTCCTCCTGGGATAAGGGAAGGAGGAAGGAAGGATGAAGTTGAAAGCTCTCGAGGATTTGCACACTATTTCTGGAAGGTCTGAGTGTTGCAAGATGTGGGAGCATGACATTTGTTTTGATTTGTGTGAAAATGGAAATGGGATGGTTCTTTGGCAACTGTGGCTCCAGTTGCAACATTACTATCAGAATCACAGAATGGTTTCTCTATTATCTCCTCCTCATAGCAAAGGGTAACATGTACATTTTGCAGCTGACTCATACATGCCTGGTTTGTCTTGGCAAGAGGGGTTTGCTGTTCTTTCCACCAATGAGCAATATTAAAATATCCATTTGGAGTAATAATGGAGCCATAAACTCTCTCATACCCACTGACTTGATGTGTTCCTGTGGTTCATTCCCTCAAGGCTTAAAATCTCTGAGCCCAGAGAGATTAAAACCACTGACAGGCACAAACTCAACTAAACGAGCCTGTGGCAGAAGAAGTCAAAACCATGTTTCTGGGCGCCTGGGAGTGAGAGTGCAAGTGGGTATGCACTTGTCAGCATATGCATCTGTGCATCAACGTAATTATTTGCATATCTATTCATGTCGTTTGTGCATTTCGTGGAATTATCGCAAGCATTGGTAGGGCCATTCATGCTCTGGTGGCCACCAAAGCTCGGAGTAGTGTTTGTGAATATTTAAGATTCTGTCTGCTATGTTTGTTGTGGCAGTGTGTGTGTGTGTGATGCATGTGTTCAAATAATTAAACCCTGGGCACTGTCAATCAAAAGACTGTGCAGGATACAGTCCCCTCTGGTGATGAGACAGGAGTATTAAAGCGCATTTATAAAGGCAGGCAAAATTCATGATCGTGCATGTTTTAGTGCATATATGGGCATGCATATGGATGAACTGCATGTTACATATGGATATATTCAACCCTACAACCTGCCATACACATGTATATATTATAGACTAGAGAGGGATTCAACAACATCTGAAAAAGTCTTGTGGTTTGCGACAGCCTTGACAATAAGCTCAGAGCACAGGTTCAGGAGCTGTAGAGCTGATGGGGATTTTCACACAGGGGATTTTTCACTTGCAGATAGAGGTGGAACAAAATTACGGCAATGTATTGCAATAGGAGGCGATACAATTATCAATACACTGCCAGCACTTCCTTTGAACCAGGGTTTCCCAACACTGGGCCCACCACGTTTCTAGCTGAGATAAAATAATAGTAAAATTCTTTTTAATTACGTAGGATCCCTCCCTAATTATTTTTCACATAATCTGAGCAGATACTGGGAAACTGACACCACAAGTGGTCTCAAGTGTGACCTTCTAATGCATGACCCCTTGTCACTGATTAGTCAAGTAGAGAATAAACCACAATGAATTCAAGATCAACAAGAAATAAACTTTTGTGTCGTTAAGTCGTGGCAGGTGACTGCTTCTTTAATGACCCCTAAAGCTGAGGAGATAAATCAAAAACAAGCCTTGAACCCCAGGGTCAAGTGATGACACATGCTCTAGTAACCATAACACCTTGCTGACCAGACAATGACAGATAAAGTTTGTTTCTTCTGAGCGAAATACACCATCACAACCACCTGCAATCTCCATGACAACCAACTTGATGAAAGGACGTCACATCGGCAGTAACACGGTGACAATTTAAACTGTCCACACCTGAAGGAGCCTTTGAGAGGCATACATCATCATTCGAGAGATCTCAGAGTAGCAAGCAGCACAGCATCCCTTCATAGTGATGTGAATAACAGTGGCAGTGAGCCTTGATATTCCACTGAACTTCTCAAAACCTTGGAGCGTCTGTCAGAACGGTGCTCATGTGAAGTGACACGTAGGTATAAATGGAGCGGCAAACCACAGACATCATCACTGAGCCCTTTTCCACGACAAAGTGCCAAACATCATGAAAGTAGCATTTGTCTGCAAATGGACTAGGAGAGAAATAAATGTTTACGTGCCAAAAAAATCGATGTAAAATTGCTGTTTTGTTTCTGTCACAGGTCGACCCGTGTTTTTACAAAAAAAAAAAACGTGTTCATACTTTTGTCTGAATTGCTGTCTGTACTATTGTGCCCTCCTCTGATGGATCTCTGAATTGTTTTGACATCCTTCTCAATTTTTTTTCAAGTAAAGCTAATTACTTGCCGTCTGCTTTTGAAAACATGTTGTGCAGCTGAAATGTGCATATCAAAACCGTGTTATTTATGAAAAAGTAATTCAAATGTTACTGCATTTTGTGAGATTGTCTGTGTTCTGCACCTGCATTCTGCTTGACAGAATAACAAAAAAAGTCCGAAAAAACAACAGTCCTGGGTGTATTAAAAATGCACTATGTTCCACTAGGGAAATCCTGAAGGACACTCTGGCTGCTGATGAGGAGTACCACCGAGACAAATGGACCATGTTTGGGAACGAGCTTGAGAAGGTGGAGATAGACGTGATCAGGAATCAGCATGTGTTACGTACACGTGTCGACAAAATGACCCTTCGCCAACAGGTAAAGGTCAAGATTTGCTGTCAGGAATAACCTAACAAAAGAAGAAATACTGTATTTTTCATTAGTGTTTAGTTGTAATTCATTTAATTTTCAATTCCAGAGAGGGTTTACTCATTTTAGTTCAGCTTTTACAGTTTGAAAATGTTTATTTTCTAGTTTGGTGTTTGTTAGTATCAGCATTTGTTTTGGTTGTTTTTCACTCTAAAAGTCCAAAGTTGACGGCCTCTGCCACATTCTAAAGGCCCTATTCCATCATATAAACAGATCTTATTTATAGCTTTTCTAACAGGTTTGCCGACAGTATGTTAAACAAGAAGAATTAGGCTTCTTGTGCATTTTAGCCAACACATTCTGTAAAAAATGTGCTATGATTCAGGGCGTCTGACATTGGAATGTTTAACTGGTGAATGGCAACAAAATTAGAAAGAATTCAAGGACAATTTTAAGAGAGACTGTGGCATAAGGTACATTTTATTTATCTAGGACTCAAGTCTGTTACTTTGACAATATTGCCTGTTTTATTGTGCATTTGCAATGCACCTTAAAGATTGCTCTGCTTTAAAAAGCGTAAGGTAAATAAAGAGAAGTGACTAATTTATTCATTCATTAAGCCCATGAATGTGTTAGCAGCGTATATGCAGAATATGCAGCCATTGTTTCATCATTGATTATATTGTTAATATCTGTCAAACACTGATGACTCTCCATTATCTACTCAGCAGGACACAACCTCTCTGCTTAATTAGAGTTTTTTTGTTTTTTTTAAATGCCTGCTGGACTTAAATTAGTATTTGGCTGTTTGGTGAACAGCAGGCACTTATGGAATATAAACACGACACTTTGTGAAGAAAAATGTCTCGCAGTCGTGATGACATCCCAGTCGCAAAAAACGTATGCATCATTGCCTCCTCGTGGTTATGTTGATAAATTGGAACCAATTGACAAAAACCACCCATGTAAAATAAGATACAACATGTACTTTGCATATTAGTTTATGCACTTTCAAAATGAGAACTATAAACTCTGACTGTGTTATGTCATGCCTTATCCACTAAATCCTCAGAATGTCCATGCAATTAAAATTAATGCACACATTAAGATCGATAGGTGCATAGGACAAGGTCTGAAGGCCAATAAAATCAGGAAAAAGACTCCTGCACACTGTCCACTTCACATGCAATTAAGTTTGATAACAATAACGTTTCGGTTCTTACACCTTCATTGGGTTATCTTGCAAGACAATTGGGAGGCTGTTTTAAGTAGGGCTGTGGACTTGCGTGGCCCATCCAGGCACATCCCTCAAAATCCCATCAAAAACACAAGAGTCCACAACCCTACTTAAGACAGCCTCTCCCATTGTCTTGTAAGATAACCTGATGAAAGTCCCAAAAAGTTGTTGTCATTAAACCTAATTGCAAGTGAAATTGACAGTGTGCGTGGGTCACTTTCCTGTAGAGAGGATGTCAAAATAAAATCAAGGCTGGATTTGTGACCTGGTTGAACCAAATTTGATATATCAGAGATAAAAAAAAAAATTGTTTTTCAGTAATTGGGAGCTGAATATACGCATTTTTTCACTTCATGTTTACTGTGTTGTTTTACCAGTGATTAACCACCATCCAATAATCCAGACTATTTAAAGTTTATTCTTCATGTTTGTGTTTTCTCAGTTTGTTTTTTTCTTACTCTGTTTTAATGACTCATGGGGCTGAAGAGAATAAATAAAGTTTACTCGCTTAACTGATACAGAATATATTTATCAGTGCATGACCTTTCATCTTATCTGCAAAATCTGTTTATTTATCATTTCGAAACTTTGTTTCCCCTGGGTCTCGCCTTGCTCCAGGCAGAAAAGAAGGCATCTGCCCACATGAAGTACCTGGAGCGTCTGAGCCAGAAGGCCCCAGACTTTTCCATCCCTCTGCGGGCTCATACTGTCTGGGAGGGCATGACAGTTAAACTCTCCTGTACTGTCCAGGGCTTTCCACCCCCAAAGGTCACATGGTAAGAACATTTGTATGCTCCCTATTCGTTTTGCCTCGACTTGCCTACAGTCATTCTTTTTCTAGAAGTTTTTAGCAAATTACAAACTTCCAAATCTAATAGTTTCTGGGCTGGCTGAAGTGGGTTAGAGAAGAAAAATGATAATGGCTCAAAGTTCTAACTTTCAGGGAACAACTACAATACAATTTGCAATAATGTTCACTCCCGATAAATCTTACTTTCAGGGCAGCAAGAAACAAATATTTTCAGTGAGGATTAATTTGTTGATTATTTTCTCAATGAATCAATGAGTAGTTTGGCCTATTAAATGTCAGAAAATGGTTAAAAACTTTGATTAGAATTTCCCAAAGCCAAGATGACGTCCTAAAAAAAGAAGGAGAAAATAAACCGGAAAATATTCATATTTAAGATGGAATCAGTGAGTTTCACCTTGTTGTGAACAATTCTTTAAACTGATTAATTGATTATTAAAATAGATGTTCATGGTTATTAATCATTTAAATAATTAACTAATTAATGCAGCCTTAATTTTAGCCTATATGGGAGTTGAAATTAGTAAATTGATCAGTCATCCAACAACAGTCTAATTAACAAGAAATAAATATAAAAAGATAACTAGTTCACCAATTCTTGACTGTAATCTTTGCTTTTCTCTGTGTTATATTACTGCAAATGAAATATGTTGTATAACATATTGTCAGACAAATAAAACAAATGAAAGATGCCACTTTTGGACATGGGAGATTGTCATTAGCATTATTTCAACATGTTGAACTAGACAAGTTCTGTTACTGTTAATATATCTTGCAATGTTAAAGAAAGTATGAAAATATTCTTGGACCCGTTCCTTCGTGACCAATCCTCCATCCAAGTTTCATGGAAATCCATTCAGTAGTTTTGTGTATTCTATGGACAAACCAACAAACCAACCAACCATCAGTAAAATAGGTAATGGTGAAAACGTAACTTCCTTGGCAGCAGCCCTACGTCAGATCATTAATTCATTACTTATTTGTAATGCACTGAAATACTACTGAATCTGTCATGCCATCATTAGAAGTGTATAGTGTGAGAGGCAAGGAGGTAGGTTAGGCACCAGTATGCAGATGGTTGAATATAAAGATAGAATCAAAGCCTGTGAGTTGCTGGCAAAAAAAAAA
>CAEMYA010000130.1:1491739-1512468 GCA_903131615.1 Diplodus sargus
AAAAACAAGTCATGACTCTACAGTTCTGTGCCCTGAGTTGAATATCACCTTCTGTATAAATATGAAATTAACTGTGTTAATTCAGGCAATGTACTAAACTGTCGACCTTGATACTTGAGCTGCAGAGGGACAAGCTGAGGAAGAGGCTGTGTGTGCTCAGTATTCATAAACCTGAGCTGAGATCCTGATAACCTGAGGCATGTGGGTTTCACCGTCACACATGGGAACCATCGAGCCCAATGAGCTGCAAAAGGGCTCCCCTCTGAGGTGCCCAACACAAAACAGAATCAGAGATCAAAGGCCCCCTCTGACTGCCTAAGATTCAGCCAAACCAACATCTGATTAATGAAGGACGTGCATAAGTAATCAGAGAGCAGGGTCATGACACCCCCAAAGTGAAACCTGTTTTTCACTTTAGCTTTGATGTTCAAAAAGCCCAAACTTTTAACACATACTATTTCTTCCTACCTCAGGTATAAGGATGGTCAGCTGCTGAGAATTTCTGACCAACCATGGAATTACAGTCTTCAACAAAGATTTGGTCTTAACACACTGGAGATTAGAAGGTAGGTCAGAACGTAGAAGGAAGCTCTAATGGCTAATTAAGGCTGAAGATCTCATAACGCAGAAAACTATGAACTATGAAAAACGCATGTCCGGATAGCGTGACCTTGCCATTGATGACTTGAGAATAAAATAAAACATTTAAGAAACTTGTGGGTGAGAATAGGAAATTGTGGTGTATGAGATCAAATATGGCTGTCAATGTGGTGCCGTTTTGTAAGTCTAGTTCCATTATGTAAATTCAAAAGAATGAAGATGAACTTAATGTCATCTGTGAGATTAATTCAACAGCCATTACAACAGAGTAAAGGATGTTACTGGTCAAAAAAAGTGCAATAAAAAGCACAGATCTGTAAAACTACGAATACACTTTTATTTCTGTCCAATCTTTAAATTACGATCTTCACAAAAACATAAAATTCTTTATCCCCAGGTGCTCTACAGATGATGCTGGCGAGTATAAAGTGGTAGTCAACAGTCCCTTGGGTGAAGCTATGACTTTTGGAACTCTTGTAGTGAACTGTGAGTAGTTTCCTGTTACATATCAGCTCCACCTTTCTGGGAACCATTATGGATGATACAAATATGGGATACAATGGCTGAAATACAAGACTTCTGAGATAATGAATAGGATACCGGTAAAAGAAATCTAAGATGTTAGATTAAAATCAATTTAACCAATCCAATAAGCAATTACGTTGCAGAATTCTCACCTTATGAAGGCTTTTCAAATCCTGGGACACCAGAGGTAAAGTCAGTGAAATCTCAGCGAAACATGAAAAACAACTACAAGACCAACAAGTTTTATAGCCAAGCTTAGAGACTGTTAAACATCAAGGAATTACCTTAATGACATACAGGTGATCAAGGGCACTGATCAAACCGGAAATCAAATGACTGAATACAGTACTACAAGCATAGGAGCAACACAGCACAGGGAGCAAAACACTACAAGTCCTAATGTCATTCACAATTGGACACCACTGATGGCAGCAATGTTGACAAAAATCAAAAAGAGAGTCAATACTCACTTTAGTCACTGTGTTGAATCTGCTCTGGATATCCACCACTCATCATTTTTGCTCTTGACGTTAACTCGGTCGCTCTGTGTGGTTGGCAGGTAGGCCTTCTCTTTGTCAAAGTGAGGCTCCCGCTTGTTTAGTGAAAATGATCCTGAGTTGTAACCGCAGGCACAGGAATATGCAGCATATCTTGACAGTTTTTCCAACCGGTCTTTGTCCTAACGTTACATCATCACAGGTGAGCGCTTTTAATTTGTATACCCACAGTCTCTGAGAAGTCTCCAAACTAGGGCCAAATGCATCCTTTTCCTCGTGGAAGATTAACGGGCAGCACCTGTCCGACGGGTCCAACCTCTGCTAGCCGCTAAAGTGTTAGCTTGCTGGGCATCCCTTCGACTGATTCTCCCCTCTGGCCAAGTTTTTTCCACAAGTACTTTGTCTTACCTCCTGACTGCTGAGTGTCTGTTTGTGTCAGGAGAAGACATTAGTCAAAACTAATATAAGTAATTGGAAATTCCACGCTTAGTTTGCTAACTTCGGTTTAGTTAGCCATGAAGTGAAACAGAGCTAGCAAAGCCTGCGCGTGTCCAACTAACTGAAGTCCCGCCCCCTAGCTGGGTTGACAGCTGTTGCTATCACGACAGCGACTTTATTATCACGCACGTGCGACTAACTGTATCTCTCTGGCGCGCGAGATAGTAAGTCGCGATAGTAAGCAGCAGTGGCACTCTGGCTCAAACGATTTAATGAAGTGAACGTCGTGGCGTTAACTCAACAATGACGGGACGCTGGAATCATGAATAAGTGCCGTTTACTTCAACAACGTATACTGTAACATTGTTCTCATTAGCAGCGTCGTATCGTACATAGTCGCCATCTTGTTGCACTCTGACCTCTGTTAACTATGACCTGTCTTATACAATAGCGCCCCCTTGTGGTATAAAGCGCAAATAGTATATCTGTAATAACAGAACCGAGCAAACGTGTTTAGTGGTGAAAGCCGAGAGAATGTTGTCTGTGAGAGAATGTCGTGGAAAATTGCAGGTATTTTCGTAAATTTAGTTTTTCTGTCACAACTTTCACATGAATATGATATTATATGCACCTGCATCCATTGTTAATGGAAATGGTGTTCGCATTACATAGTTTATCCCCTGGAGGGCACTGATAAGTTTATTTTAACTTTGAAATGTCATGTAGTGCTCACTGTCAAATTTAAAGGATCTCAATCAAAATGTTTTGCTGCTTATGGTTGAAATGTGAATATCAGCTGATTTATTGGAATCAATACTGGCACTCAAATATCAATACTGGCACTCGATTCAGAATCCATGACAGGTCTAACCATAAAATATGAATTTCAGTTTTTTACTTTCTCTGCAGGGGAACACACATTCATTAATACCGCGTTTGCTGATGCTGTCACGACCAAATTTCATCGCACATCAACACCTCTATCCTCCTACTGCGTTCAATCTTGCCATTGGTCAGATCATATGTAAAAGAGACTGATTTCTGTTTTGGACTCCAGTTTCTCATTTTCTTTCCCATGCACAGTGCAGTTTTCCATCCCTATAATGCCAGTTTCTATTTAAATTTCATATTTGGACAAGCATCAACACCAGGCTAAAATCATCAGAACAACGGATCTCAGAGCGGCACTCATGCATAATGTATTACACCGAGGACAGTGGGTGTAGTGGTGAGTAATAGTCAAACATCTACAGTGAGCATCGTTGCCTTACAGCGCTGTGACAGAAACATTCGCAATGTTTCCCATTGTGACCCACTGTCTCTTGAAATTTCTCGGTACCTTGTGGTAAAGTTCCCTTACATTGTGGATCAGTTAGATGGTCAGGGCTTTAATGAGGCACTTCAAGGCTTCTCCTTGCCATGTATATTTCACAGGCTTTCTCGGGTTGTTAAAATTAGGTTAAAGGGAATATTAGATGTGACTTGCGTAAATGTAGCCTTGTCAGGTTATATTTGTATGATGTGTCTTTGTATGTCGTAATCTATATTTAACAATATCTTCCTGTGTTTCTGTCTCCATTCTCCCCCTCCCTGTATTTCCCCAATATGTCCTGCTCTGCCACCCTGCAATTCAGCATATCGAGGAGCTTTGGCTGGTTCAGAGCACTCGCAGACCCCAGGTAAGTTTCGCGCCACAGCCTAATGAAAAGTGTCCCCTTTGATTTTCTCTGTCAACCTTTGAAGTTCTTCCCTCCACCGGTAAACGAGGGAGGGCTGGGTGGCTTTGAAGACGGTGACACAACTCTCTGCTCTGCTGTGCATGCTGCACCTCATAAAGAAAGATATGGATGGTTTGAAAGCGAGCAGTGGTTTAGCAGCGTTTGTTTGTCATGGGGGGTGTTATGTGTCTGTGTGGACATCCGTGTCCGTGGATGTACAGGAGTAAGAAAGAGCATTTGTTGGATAGTTGCTGTAGGGACGAAAGACTTGCCTCCAATTGAGCAGGAACGACAGTCATGTATATTTCATTTCAGGGACAGCAGGAGATTTATTCTGTTTTGCTCCAAGCTGTGGAGCATCTCATATTGGCTTTGGCACTCTTTGGCCTAGATTAGCCTCCACCATGTCAGCTGTCATCACCAGAGAGGAAAAACAGCACTGGCCCTTTATCCAAATGCCTAAAATACCCTGTCTAAGTTTTTGCAAAAAGAGCCGCTTGTGGCAATGCGTGACAAGGCAAAAGTACCATGACAATGTTTCAGTCTGGCAAAATGTCCTAAGGAAGAGGTCAGGGTCAGTGGATGGCTCAGGAGTGTAGCTGTGAAAGGGGAGACTACTGTCACCACGTCCTTCCGACTGTCGGCATTAATGTCTTTTGGCCATGGACACAATATATTAAATGGGCACTATGAAACTTCTGTGTTGCGCTGGAAGCCAGTCCTCCACAAAAACATCCACAGTCCAGCAGCATTAAACAAACTGTCTGCAGGCTTGTATAGACAACTGAGGGACACGTGGAACGTCTCATTTTTCAAATCAATTTTCAATCTGCTCACTTATGGCCAATAAAAAGTTGTCACAGATGGCCATGAATAGAGCCGCATTAAGTGATGCTAGTATGGGTTCTTTGGAAGGTAATTCGAAATGACATAACTTGTTGTTTACTACGCTCTCACTTTATCTCAGAACACACCAGGGAGATTTTATAAAGCAAAAAAAAAGCCCAATTAATTCTTTTTAATTCTTCAATGTTGCAACATTGGTCTTGTGTCTGTAGCTTTAGCTATCCTTCCTGTCAGATGATTATAAATATTGTACTCACCAACTACTTGCAGACAGAATTGAGATACCTTCAGACATTAACGCATGCATAAAACTGTATACTAAGTGTGCCTGTCAAGGTTTTGCAGAAAAAAGTATGATTAAAACATTAAAGTCCTTAAAATGGCAGCGTTTCCTCATTAAAAATTCCACATGATGTGAACTTGCAAATATTTTTTTTCACATCAAAAGTTTAACTGCTTGACAGAAGTTGTCTACCACTTCACTGTAAAATCCATTCTCAGTGTATGTGCCCTTGAAGCTCCAAGTTTCCTCCTGACATAAATCATAAGTGTAGGCCCGCTTCTTAAAATCAGATTTTTCAATGAGCACAGAGAAAATTTACACCTCCAGCATTGACTGTGAAAACAGCCTTCCAGTGTCAAACTCTGCACATACATCATTCTCCAGAGTGAAGCTCAAACATTCAACTGTTGGAACAAGAAGAAACAGTCCCGTTTTTGACAGGAGAGGGATTTTTTTAGTATAAGATACTGATCTGTTCCATTTAATTTATTTTACTTTTAGATGTTTTAAAGAGATAAAAATAAAGTCATCTTCTCAGGACAAACGTACATACAGATTATCATTCCTTATGCGCGGTTTTCTTTTGTATTCTACTACTGACTTTCACCAATACCTTGGCGAATGCATCTATTGCTTCTGCAGAGGTATTATGTAGTTGCAATACAATACAATGCATTCCCCACACACTTACAAATTAAGTGCCAATCATTTTGAATGAAGCTTTATCAGCATGTAATGGCATCGGGGGCCTGCTTGCTGCGCGGATGTGCTGAAGAATTGCATGCTGCCATTTTCACGTAACTGATGCTTGATTATCTCATGTGGGGCAGATCATATTTTTCCAAAATGAACCACTCGGTAACAAAAAGCACAACTGTGGTGAATTTATCATAATCATCATTGCACTGAAAGAGGCATAGGTTTGAATGAAAAAAATATATATCTAGGCGGTGTGTTTGGTGAAGCTACACACATTCCTGTGGTAGCCTGGATGCCTTAGCGGAACAGGATCATTATAAGAAACATATCTCTCTCTGACTCATCCAGGAGGATGGGATTTGTCAAGACCTCATGGCACACATGTCTCTCAATTCCAGAGTATGTTCGTTCAGCGGTTTGACAAGTAACAGAATTGTAGCTGATGGAATAACTTGTCAGAAAAGTTCTGTTGTTGTTTCCTCCAGGGGATGCCTTTACTGACTGCGCAATGTCTCTTTGATGAAGCAGAGGGTCTTTGTCTATAGTGGCCATGCAAGTCTGCATAAGATGGTCTTTTTAGTAAATTGAGACCTTCTGGGTTGCTTTGTTCAGTTTCACTACTAACAGAGAAACCAAGAAAGAAGGAACTTGTGAGAGGTACCCTGAAGAAAAAAATTAGAAACTGAAGTCTTAGCACAAACATACCGGATGGTAGACAGAAACCTGAGCTTTTTTGCTGTGTAGATGAGCTCTTGTTTCTTATCATTAGGAATCATCATCTTTCTTCCTGCTTGCCAGTTGCCTCCTGCACATCCTCTGCCTCCCGATTCCTCTCCTCTTTACCTTTCATGCATCTCACCTTTGTAGCAATCCAAAGGAGGTCTGCGCAGTTTTACATTGCAGCTTCCACCCAAACTGATCAAATCTGGAATTTTCGCTGCAGTCAGGCTGTGTCTGGGATGGACCTACTTTACAAAATACATTTTATCTTTGCCCAGCAACAGTGAGAAAAAAAGATCATGTGTATATTGATGAAATGTATTTCTCTAGTTTTTATTTTTATTTTTAAATCCTTCTTTTTACTGTTATTCTGGCTAGTTTTCCCCTTATTTACTCCTCTTGACTTTAATGTACTTCCACATGTTCTCCTGACACCCTCTTTATCTTTCCTCTCTTACCTTTGTCCTCCTCCATCTGCACTCTAGCCTTGAATCTTGAGCCAGAAGCCCAGTTTGACACCATCTTCCCTCCAACATGGGTGAAGGAGGGTAATGACCTCACTCTGCAGTGTACCTTCACCTCAGCTCTGCTGCCTTTTCAGCAGGATGTCAGCTGGTTCAGAGATGGCAAGTGCTGTTAAAGATGAGTCATGTGAGCCTGGTGTTTGCCAATTTATATGTGTGTTAGAGGTTAGTCAATGTTTTTTTTTCATTTTCTAGGCATTCAGCTGCATCAGGCGAGCACTGTGGACATTAAGACAGTCGATAACAAGGTCTCCATCACTTTAAGGGCTGCACACAAGGAGCATGAAGGAGTTTACACTATCCGACTGAGGACCTGGGATGAGAGCAAGGAACACAGTGCTTTTGTCTATGTCAGCGGTGAGAACCAGCATGAATGTGGTTTTGATTTTGATACTATACCTGTCTTTGGCCTTTTACTAATCATGTGGAACTTTGGGAACTTAAGGTGCAATTATTAAATGATTTATCAAACATCAGGTTGTTTATATTTGTGACAAAATGTATTCCATCTTTTAGAGTGTAAAGGGAGAGGTCAACCTGTAGAGCTGTTTATATAGCTAGATGTCTTTGGGGTGAGTTGATGCATTTTTGAAATACCAGAGCTGTCTGCTGTCCAAGATACCACTTGGCTTGTGGCACTCAAAATGCCGAAATATGCATTTGAAACTCAACAGCGATGTCTCTTTCTCGTGACTGTGAAACGGTTTCTCACAATAATCAGCAGACCTTCTTTGTGAGCAGTTTAATGTAAGAACTATTCTCTTTCTGCCAGCCATAACCTATATAACTTTAGCTAGCTTAGTTTGCTAGCCTCTCATCTATAAGCAGATGCAAGCTTTGTGTACAATAGATGTAAACAAATCCATTGTCTTAATCAGATGAAGGAGGTTGCTCAGTTGTCATGGAGACTAAAGATCCACACTTAGGTTACAACTGAACAAACTCCTCCAAAAATACCAAACAATGTCTTTAAAACAAGCTGCGTTTCAAGTGATGCCTCATTCTGAAATCATCCATTCAGTGTTTGAAAAAAAAATCTGACAAGATCTTGCGAGTGACCTTGTGTCTCTTGCATACAAAAATACCATTGTTTTTGAGGATGGAATCATCGTTTGTTGTCCCAAGCTGGATAAATGGTGTTTTGACTGAAACCTTCACTCAAAACACTATTTGTATTCGCCAGATTTTGATTTAACTTCTATTTCCTGTCAGCCGACCACCCTGATTCATACAGAAAAATTGCACCATCAATCAAAATGTTCTGCAGTCAAAGGCTTGTTAACTTTGTTCAGTAAAACTATTCATTCTTCCCAGACTGCTATTTTCTCTCATACATTGTTTGCAACATGCAAATAAACCAGAGAACAACTCCCACTTGACTCATCAGACATTTGAAATGTGTCTGGGCAGCTCTGCAAGGAGCCTTGGCACACGTGTGTGTTTCAATATAACACCAGTGCTTACTCATGCATGAATTGCACCTAAACTGCAGTCACAGTATAACATGTGCTGAATCATTTATGAACTTAGTGTGCACGTACACCAAAACAATTCACACACTTGTACGCCGACACTTTGATACCAGATTAATCTTCCTGCAAAGCGTCCTTAAGATTTTGGCTCAGGTCTCTCTCTCTCTCTCTCTCAGAGAGCAGAGCTCGAGGTACTAATTAGTGAATCAGCAAACTTCCCTGCATGTGGGTTTCCTCCCGCATTCAGCAGTCGTATTTGCATTACAAATATGCATTACAGGAGAGCAAAAACAAGCGAGAGAGGAGGCGTAGAGGGAGGAAAGGAGGTGAGGTTATACATTTAAAACAGAAAAGAGATGTGCTTGATGTTAGCTGGAGTCTTTTGTTGAAAAAACATATATTCCTAGCCTCAAGAAAAGGTTCGGGAGCATGTCACATCCGATCATTTCAAATCCGCTTTGCATAATTTCCTCATTACTTCTTCTCCCTTCCGTTTCTCATCTTATCCACTGGTTATGATTGTATATGTATATTGAGTAACATGTGTTAATCTATAACATCCTGCAGCCTTAGCCATCACTTTTTGCTCTCTGCCTCAGATAATGTGTGGATGTCACGAGCTGGAAAACCTTGAATACTTGCACAATATGACATTTTCCTAACATCATCCGTTCTTGTTTTCTTATCTCAATATCTTCCTCTCTTGTGTGTTTCCCTCTGCTACTATGTGTCAAATTCCTCATCTTACTTTGTTTCCAATCAAAGTACTTCCCCAGTTCTCTCCCTCTCCTTCCTCTAATCGACTCTCTCCTCTTCATGCTCCAGATGCATCAGCTGCAGTGCTGGGAGGCCCCGCCTCACCTCTGGCCGTCCAGGTATCTGACGTCAACAAGGACTACGTCTTCCTTACCTGGCAGCCACCCAGTGCTGATGGATCCACGCCTGTGGAGGGTTATTATGTTGAAAAGTGAGGACTTGAAAAGAAGTAAACAGCCTTACCACAAGGTCCATTAAGCAGCTGTTTTCTTCTGAGTATTCCAAGTGCTTCACTTCTTGTCTTCCCCAGCAATTAAGTCCAATTATTGAGCTCGTTAAGCAAGAGAATATGTATCATAAATGTCCCATTTTATACATACAGACATTCAATAGCAGAAACCAACAACTTGCAGTCTGTACAGTCTTCCGTAACGATTGACAGAAGTTTGGATCAGCAAAGAAATTGGACATAAAAATAGTTAATGGTTAGTTCACTATCTCTTAATCTGACGATTATACACTCAATTTACTGACTAATCGTGTGATGTACAAAATCAAAATAGTGAAAATGGCCCCAAGCTACTTACTTAGTAAGAAGCAGGTATCAGAGTTAATTTGGTGTTTTTTGATTGTAAAAACAACTAAAAAGATTACATCAATTGACAAAATAGGTGCTGATTAATTGTCTGTTGATCTACTTATCAGGCAATCAAAATCTGTTAAATTAATTTTGAATCACTTGTTTTCAACCTCATTATAGTTCATTTCATCACTTGATTAATATATGTAGTATATCTATCAGATTACCAATTATCAGAAAATATACGTCTTTTGATTTCCTCATTACAGCTTCACTGATTTATCCATTCCTTTTTGGCAGTTGATCATCGACACAAGTGTACTTTTCCTCTACCTAACAGTAAACTGTACATATCAATAATTTAAGTGTTCCCATGATGCTGAACCACGGCTATTTCATTTATTTGGAATTTGCATTTGCGCTTCAGTAGAATCAAATATTTATAGGGGAATTAGGTATAATGAAAATATTAATGAAAGGTTTTCCATCGCCAGGAGCATTCAGCACAAATATAAGATCTCGTACATTGATTTAACCCTGGTTTTATTTATTGCTATGAAAGCCAACAGTAAGACTATACTGCTAAACCTCATCTTGCTCCGTGTGCTGCTGGTGAGGAAACTGGATAAAGACGGTGGCGGCCAGCAGTGAGGTTCCATCCATTTGGCAGAGTTCACATGAGATGAATGGTGTACTTGGTAATTATCAGCCCTCAACACTATGTTAACATCAGAGTCAAAGACTCCCACAGGAGAACAGGTGCCGCACTTATCACCAACACCAATCAATCAGGATTGACCTGTATATGTGTGTATGTATGTGTGCTTGTGTCTCTGTGTTTGTAGACGGAGACAAAGCATGTTCATTTGTGCGCTAGTGCGTAACACATGTTTGTGTGTGTGTGTGTGTGCTTTTGCATACTGTCTTTATTCACTGTTGAAGATACAGCTCCTGAATGTTATTGGCTGTCGGGTGAGGAGAGGAAAATGTAAGATACTTTCCAGTTCCCTAGCAACGTCCTTATGGTTAGAAAACTGCACTCTTTTCTGCCTTTATTTTGTTTGTAAGAGATAACAGTTTGTTATCAATGTTGTGTTCTCATCTTCTACTTTGAAAATATATTTTATTATGTTTTGAAGCACATTATTTTTACATCCGGTCCCTGGTCACAATTATAGGTCCAGATGGGGTATTTACTGACAGGGTAATATGCTCTGAAATAGTTTTTATAATGTTACACCCTGAAGACTGCACATTATGTGGTTCAGATTTATGCATTTGGCACTTTGTTTCCCTTTTATTCAAATTCTTTATTTTCTCTCCTTCTCAGATATGACGTCGGTCAGGGTGAGTGGGTACGCTGCAATGTGCATATGCAGAAAGTGTGCCACTACCCGGTGTTTGGGCTGAAGGAAGGAACTCTGTACCAGTTCAGGGTTCGTGCTGTTAACAAGGCGGGGGTAGGACGCCCCTCTAAGGCCACTGAACCCGTCCTCACTACAGACCCCCTGGAACACACCAGGACCATGGGTAACACACAGTCGACTTGCCATTAAAATGTGTAAAATGTAACCACAGCTAGAGAAAACACTAATTGGTGACAAGCTCAAAGAAACCCCGGCTGACCTGTTATGTACAGTTTTAACAAGCTTTGGTTGTGTTTTGCGGTTTGAATGTTAAAATACATCAACCACAGGATTTTGTGAGAGAGATGTGAGAGAGAGCGAAGCCACTTATAAATCCCTATGCTCACCATGAGCTCTCAAGAAATCTCTAAATTTATGTGGTATCATCTAACAACCATGGTTACATGTGTGCATGTCAGCATGTGAGTGCAGGGATTTCGCCTGATCAATAAGAGAGTTAAAGGCAGTTGAAAGCAGGTTTGATGAGCTGATGTACTCAGCACTGTCCTTATTGTGTACAGACTGAAATTCAGACAAAACAGCCAAACAGTAACTAGCCCCCCTGTAATGTTACTCCTCTTTTTATCCCGTTTGTAGTAGAAGTGCATCATGGCCTGTTGTTAATAGATTTCCCACACATTGGTCCATATAGCATTGATGGTGCAGCATCACCCACAAAAACTCTCCCATAAATAAGTTTGCACTTGCTTTGTTTGTAAAAAGCATTGGTAAATGAATTTGCACTTATAAAGTGCTTTTCCAGTCGGCACTGCTACATTCACCCATTCGCACATTGATGACAGAGGCTGCCGACATGCAGCTCAGCTCAGCCAGGGGGAGCCGGATTCAAACCAGCAACCTTCCAATCACTGGATGACCCGCTCTGGGTAAGCTAGGCATTGTTTTTGCAGAGGTAGAATTGTGCCTGGAAATGAAAAAAAGCAATATTTCAGATCTTTTTTTTTCTTTAACTGTTTTTCATGAGCCTAACTCTGGGAAGTACTCTATTAATATTACAATAATTTATTAATTAGGGCTGTGCAATTAAAAATTATCAACAAGGCAAGTTGAAGAAGCAATTTTTTTTTTTTTTTATGAAAGTAAACTATGTGACAAAAAAACATTATAATGAAGCATCATGCCCTGGCCTACAAATCTTGTTCTCCAGATGTAAGACAATATGTTTCTATGGCACACATCCCAACGAATGTCGCCTCATCATGATTTTAGGGGTTTCCTTTTTCAGTGAAAGTGAAAGTTGTGATGCAAAAATTGATCATTCAAGTGCCAAAAATAAAAAAAGGCATCTTGCATAATAACCCATTGAAGAATAATTTATATCTCATGATTGCATATGGGGTGGAGAACCAAGGAAGAAAAATGCCTTGAAATAAAAAAGATGATATTTCTGGTTCAGCTTTTAACAGTCCATCATCAGTCTAACTCGCTGGTGTACTCCTAGTACAACAGAGCTAAAAATGTATTGAAGTGTTATTGATTCCCTTAGTCTGAACTTAATGATCCAAGTTACTGGTAATTTGTTGGGCCACCATGAGCCACCTAGACAGCTTTAATTCTCTATGACATTGATTCTCATTGAACTCTCTGGAACAAGAGAGCTGTTCCAAGAGATATTTGGTGTTTTGATGATGGTGATGGAGAGCGCTGTCTAACACGTCACTCCAAAGGTGTAGGTGATCAATTTCGGTTGATATCTGTTGACTGTAAAGGTCATAGCTAACCGTTCACCCCCTTTTTTTCTACTTATCAGACCATTTATGAACACGTCGTAGTGGATCTGCTTTTGTCTGCAAGGCCTGCACTGCTCTGCCCTTAATCGGCTGCATGTGTTGTTGTTTTTTTTTTCGTGTATGACCTGGACTATCACAATTTATCACAATTACGACCAATAAAACCAAACTGCGATTTCTTCTCCTTATTTTGAAATGTCATTTAGACTATAAACAGACTTGAAATAGCCTATTACTTTCACCATTTGCACCATTTAAAACACAGCTTTGCATTAAATAGGGGTGTGATTCTTCTAGATAAATCTGGAAATCCGGCTTTTCTGACATGAAAATGAGGCTCTCGTAAATCATGCAAGGGCACGGGTCAGGTATTGGTAAACATAATGACCAGCGGTGAGTGATCAACGTTTTTGGTGCCTCTGATTCATGTCTTCATGTCACTCCGCAAGTACTCCATTCATTTGTCACGATGGAACTTCATTCAAAGCAGAGCTCCACCAAAGAGACTGCAATCATTGCGGAAGGTTATCTGACGTGTTCTAAGAAATTTGGACATGTGGGACTATTTCTTCCTTAGCCGAAGCCGACAACGGGACAAATAAATGTAAAGAGAGACAGAGTTGAGTTCCTATTTTCGTTTTGACAAGTATGATAACTTATGTAGTCTATCCCTTACATGACCTGGCAAGTGACATTATTCTAAAACGCATAAGAATAATTTCCCCGACATGGTTAGAAAATACCGCCTCTAGAACCAGCTGCACAGCGAGAAAATGTCATAGCATAATCAGAATAGCCTGACCTGACAAGACAATGGAGAAAATAATTGTATTCAAAATTTGGGGTTGGCTAATGGTTTGGATGAGGTTATTAGATATTTTCATGCAGTAATTTGATGTACATGACACCAAGATGCAAAGTAAGCAAGACAGGAAAGAAAGTAAACCGTGCCCAACAATCTACTCACGTTAACAGCTTCAGTTGATAAGAAGGTGAACAGGTAGGCAGGTAGTTAAAGTCATTATTGTCTCTCCTTTATATATGCAGGTCTACTTAAACTTGTAAAATGATTCTGGGTTAAGCCCTGGTTGCAGGGGTGTCCTTTGCCAATCACACCTATGACTAAAGCAAACCCTCCTGCCCCTTGATGAAAAAGGCATCTGCTTTCACTATCTTTCTTCACCCATGTATTATTTTTTTCCCCCTTTAATTTGTTTGTATCTACAAAGAGCATCCGTTGTGTGTTAGCAACTCATTCCTGCTTTTAATTCACCTCATCTGCCTCGGGTGCTGTTACACCTGCAAAGTTATCAGCACTACCAGGGAAAACAGATGTAGGCATGTAGCTGTGGATCTCATTTAATGCAGCCCGAAGGTTCTGCAGTCAACTCTAAACAGCTTCTCGATGGCTTCCTAGACCGGGACACTATGTTTCCTGCAAGATTTCTTGTTAGGCGTTCAGGTTTTGTTGAATACTCTATATAGTGGAGGGAGGATAACGATCGAATGAGACATAACATAGAGTAGAGCATGGGTGTGTGTGTGAGTGTGTATGTGTTAGAGGGGAGACAGATGGACTCTGGTCAGATGCTGTGGATCGTTAAACACAGATGAAGGACAGACAGAAGGTTGACTTGCCTCCAGCCTGCTCTCCATCCTTCCATGTCGCTCTCTCTCTCACCTCTTTGTGTCTCTCTGGCTGTTACCAGTGGCTGCACCTCTAACATTAGCACTAATAGTGTTATCATGGGCTCTCATATAACTTCATTACCCTGATGTGACTTCCGTCTTTATTCCCTCCATGCCCCCAACCTCCCTCTGTTTCTGCTTTCTCCCCCTTCTCAGTGGTCAAAGTAGACAGAGGGAGGACGATCACCATTACTAAAGATGATCTTGAAGGTGAGAATGTTGTATTTTTAGTTCGCTGAGTGTGATTTTGTCATAAAAAGATTCCATTCGAACATTTTCACGCCTGGTTTCAAACAGCATCTATGTTTTACTGGCACACAGGGCGCTGCCTCCTCGCCTGTGGTCCGCCCCGGGCTTGTGGCTTAATGCATCTTCATATTATTTTGAACAACGAGCTGCAGTAATTGTATGGCTGAGGCAATGAGCATTTGTTCCATTTACAGAAGTGAGAAGAATGAACAGTCCCTGGCCGTGTCCTGGTAAATGCACATAATGGCCCGAGGTGGCATGAATGCCTGTGAAGAGGGCTGATAACCTTGGCAATGTAACTCACAGACAGAGGGAGATAAAATGAGAAGGAGGAGGAGGCACCCAGATAATAAATGTAGCCGAGGATGTTTAGAACAGACATGCATGAGTATTTGTTTGTGTTCAGCTATTTTCCAAGTTAATCAAGTGATTCATATCCAAGAAAGTCTTGTGAGATGACTCTTCCATTTAATGTGGTCTGATGTTGCAATGTGAATAATTTCACACACTTACTCAGTTCCAAATCCAGAAAGCAAGCAATAAAAATGCAGGCAACAAAGAGAATCCAAGAAAACTAAGAGGCGCAAAAACAGAGAGCAGACCAGAAAACCAAACGGAGCGAATCAGGATCACCAGGAACGCACAAGGATCGGGGGAACAGGCACAGTGAAAACATATGAACGACAAACATTGAGAGGGGGGACACAGGCTTCAATGCACAGGAATGAATAACAAATGAAACACGGTGTACACAGCAGGAAAATAGACAAAGGCAGGAAGTGGAAAGTGAAGCGTGACACATTGATAAACTTCAAAATTAAACAGGAAACTGAAACATCTAAACCAAAAACCAAATCCATGACAGAAATGTATGTGCCATAAACATGAACAGGAAACAGGAAAATATTCATATTCACTTTCTTGCCAAAATTCACACGATAGGACAGATTTCATTCTTATGTTAGTTTGTTGAGCTAAAGGCTCCAAATATCCAGACTTGTCCACTCTTGCAAACTTGTGGACACATGTGGGTGCGTTCCTGGTTCATCCAGTCCACAAGTAGACTCTAGAAAAAAAAAAGAAATTGTCATTAAAGTCTGAATTTACTGAACCTACTGAATAAAATTTTTACTAACATCCAACCACATTAGTGTTGTTATTATATTAGCCTTGCACTCCCATGGCCATGAAAACTCAACATGATGATGTTTTTCATGTCAAGGTTTGTACAACTCCACATCTCCAGAGGGTTCTGGTTGGATTCTGCCAAAGGATACTTGAATGTCTATGTGCATTAGACCTCGTTTACTTTGTTAAATTAGCACATAAACAGGAAGTGAGGAAAGTTTTGGGACTTACCTTCTGGAACTGTTTCTACTAATTTATTTATTTATGCAAAGCTCGGTTAATTACCTCCTGGCCCCAGCTGCGTACTTAAAGCACAGACATGTGAGTGGTGTTGGTTTTCTCATCTCATTCTGGGCAAGAGTGCAAAAAGGTATACTCAATTCAATTCTTTGAATTGAATTGAATATACCTTTTTGCACTCTTGCCCAGAATGAGATGAGAAAACCAACACCACTCACATGTCTGTGCTTTGACTACTAAAAAAGTCAAACTATATACCGTTATATATAAAACATATGAAAGAATCATTAGGTCAACAAACATTTTTTTTCAGGTGCTTTTCCCTCAGCATGATCAATTGAATTAAGGTCAGGCAGGTAGATATCACCTCGATAGCCTGCAGTTTTGAATAATTGTCCTGCAGTAAACCCACTTTTTACTCGATTCGAACCACGACCACACTTTCGGCACTTTACCCTCGTCGTCATGGATTCACTTCAGGTTCACTGTGCTTGAGTACAGAGTGACAACAATGAAAAAATGTTTCACAACTTACAGACTACACTATGCACCCTCGCCCACACACAGGCTTACTATATCTCTTGTTTCACTTTGCTCTCTTTGGTCTGGAGAGCCTCTCTGATCCACGCTGCAGCTCTGGGACTCTTCAAGGGATCCAAACGGTGAGACAAGACTTACAGAGAGACAGACAGGCAATCTAAACACTTCCATAGTCCTTGAATCACTTGGAGTGTCGCTGAAAGTGTGCTGACTCAGGCCATCTCACTATGTTATCTGGCATACTTAGGCGTCAGGAATGGAGGTGAAATTGGGGCAGCGAGCTAAATCTCTCCCACTGTGTGTTTTACTCAAAATCACCAGATAATGCGTTATATTTCCTGATGTCAAAATGTTTAACTAAAAACGCAGCGTCTCAGCCAGCACTTTTTGGATTCCTGAATAATTCTCACTGACCTTGTTCTTACCTCTTTCTTCGTCCTCCTCTTCCTCCTCCTCCTCCTCTCTTGCTCTGCAGGTCAGGTCAAAGCTCCTTTCCCTCCCACTAACGTCCACGCCTGCGAGGTGAGCGACACCTACGTGGTGCTGAGCTGGACTGAACCTGAACCCAGAGGCAGGGAGCCGCTCACCTTCTACGTGGAGCGGGTCAGTCTTAACTCCCACTCTCACACTCTCTTGCAGAGACACAAATGTTCATTACAATAACTCTCGGGATCTCTGCTGAATACAGTTATCCACTTGCCCCTCACCTAAATCTAACCTCCCTCCTCCTAAAAGACCGAATCCAAGTTTTTGTTAAATTGTCTACAAATCACTTTACTGCTGAACACGTTCCAACCCAGGCGGTAAGTCTTTAGATTGATTCCTCGCCTCCAAGGCAGACTTTGGTTTTAGATCATGTCAGTGCAGCAAGAAATCAACTTGCAGAGACTTGAAACTGCCTCGAAATAGCTAATCCATCACATCCAAATCCATCCATTTTTGGGGGGAAGTTGATGGTAAGAAAGTTTAGGAAAGCGTGAAAAGTTTCAAAACCCCGCTGGTGCACTGAAGGAAGCTCTGACATGGGAAATCTCAGAGTTGGCTGCTAACTTTAAGCTATTCTGTCATAAAGACAGATCTCTGCCAAATCTCAGACCTTGGTACATCAACAAATAGATCTTTAAACATCACCATACAACTTTCAGACTGCCAAATTTTTCAGCATTATGTCTGTGAAGGTTCGTGTCAGTCATCACAGGTTCGGTATGTCTGGAGTGAGGGGATATAATTCACTGGTCTGGGTGATTGAAGACATTTTTATTGTTTATCCAAAAAACTTTCTTCAGTTTTTCCTCAAAACTCCCTGAGCTCACATCATACTAGCTGAATAATTGAGATGAGACAGTTTTAAAATACTTCCTGCTCACGCTTGCTTTACAGCAAAATTGGAACCAAAAGCAGACTTCTTAAATTAAATCTATAAAGCAAGTTTTAGGTCTCTGCAAGTTCGTCTTCATAATGTATTGAAATGACTAATGGCTTCTTTGAAAGTGGGAGATTAGTCAAAGAATTAATGGTAAAAATGGGCAGCAATTACAGAAAAGATACATTATTTTTAGTTTAAGCTCCTGTAATAAATTTTTCTGTGTTAACAATTTGTTCCATGGATATGTGTGATGTAAAAAGTGTTCGCTCATAGTGACAAACCGACTGAATTTCAAGTTCTCCTCAGCTTTTTCTATCAGCTTATTGTTTTCGTTTCAGAAAACTTTACATTAATAAAAAAAAAAACCGTCACAAATATTAGATAATGATGTTTTGACATCTCAGTGGAGAATGTGAGACTCTTGTTTGAGGGCAATGTGTAGTTATTTTTGTCATATTGCCAGATTTCAAATGAATGCTATTTTTCTTCTTGAAATTTAAAAAGCTACGCTGTTTTTTTCTTTACCTTTCGCCCCTAATTATAAGTGATGAGCGGGTAAATGAACTCACTGTGGAGCTTTTTGGTCTTCGTCAGTATTTAAGACAAGACAAACGCACATCCTCACCCACACACATACACCTACAAAGAGATATTCACAGGTAATTACTATGATATGTGCATATACACAACTATTGAATATATTCAAACACAAACCACATGTAATTTGTAAAACCTTTTCATCCACCGAACACAGGGATAAGGTTTTCAGTTGCAAAGCCTCTAGACTGTTGTGCAGTCCGGTGGTGGAACGTGAGTCAAATTAACATCAGGCTCCTGACCGCAGCGCTAATCAAAACGACAGGAGAAGGAAGCACACACTGACACACACACACACACACACACACACACACACACACACACACACACACACACACACACACACACACACTTCTACCACTGTGGTGTCAGTTTAAGTGGGAATTTGTGGTCTCATTAAAAGCAAACAGACCTTGATGTTGCTCCTTCATGGCATGTACTTCAGCATTAAGGGTTTGATTTGCTTGCTTGCATACTTAAAAGTTTTTTCAGTCTCTAGCTTGTCTGCAAAACTACCTGGTTCTGAGATCTAAAACGACTGAAATTAATTATAGTTTTAACTTGTCTAGCAGTGTTTCATAATACATTAAAGGAAATGTCTATTAAAGAAAATCCAGTTAAATTTGTTCATTTTTTCGCCCCCGACTCATGACTCACAGTTCAGAAGGATCCCAAAATATTAAAGGTTCCCAGTATATCAAAGTGTGAGGACTGACCTGGTCTTTACAACAATAAATGGCCTCAACTCTGCAATATCAACCCCAAAATCCAGCAGCTCCAATAATCGGAACCACTGCCACAGGAAATAGATTTTATTCGACTTTTATACATTACCAGGGTAATAAGACTGTCAAATCTGTCAAAGGCATCTGAAATTGCTTAAACTCTGCTGCTTCACGTCCACTTATATAATGAGGGGAACCTTCAAATATACCTTTCGCCCTTGAGCAAACACTTTATAATCACTGATCTCTTTGACATGCTACGTTCTCTGTTGGATTTTCCTCCTCCAACAGCGAGTTAAAGGAGATAATGACTACAGAGGAAAAGAACAGAAAAGTACATGCAGATTGTAAAATGGTTGGCATCATTAGCAGAAACTATTAATTGACAGTGATGAAGAAAAGATGTAATGGTTGTCCACAATTTACCAGCATTCTTTGGCTAAATCTATGCATACCTGTATTTTTCCCCCCTCTCTTTCTTCATAAAAGTCTCTCTGCCTACCATGCAAATCTGCCAATCTTTATTCTTTTTTGCCCTTGTCTGAACATTAAGTGGTTCGCTCTAAAACTAGGGAATCGTCAGTTAACTATGGATTAAGTGATCGTGTAAAATTGGAATGAATTATGGGTCTATTTAAAGTATGGCCGTCTTGGCAGTTCTTCACTCTTGTGCAGATTGAATCCTCGATCATATTTGAAGGACAATGAATAATGGACTTGTCCTTGAGATAAATAGTGCCGTTGAAATGATCTTTGATTTTTTTCTAATGCTGTACTTGGACCAGTCCGTGGCAGGTAAAAGCAGCTGGGAGCTGGCCAGTTTGGACATGACGGTAAACTCTCCCAGGTTCCCAGTGTTTGACCTGGTCAAGGGCAAGCAGTACTGCTTCAGAGTGCGCTCCATCAACAAGTACGGTGTCAGTGACCCCTCCGAGCCGAGCGAGCCCATCTCCTTGGGAAAGCCACAAGGTGAGAAAATGTGCTACGCTGCAGTGTACCTGTTTTTTTTACTCTGCCTGTTATAAAGGCTAATTAGATGTGGCTGTACTGTACCTGCTGTTGTTGGTCACATAGCTATAGATGACCATAACAGGTTTGTTCACCATTATTTTTTGAATTCAACACCAGTGTCTCTCTCCAGAAATCATAACCAGGTTGCTCAATATAACTCACCGAAGCTTGTTGCGAGTAGTTTTAATGTAGAAACTAATTTACTTCTAGCAAAATAAACCGGAAAATAACGGAAATAACTTGTTTTCTAAAGATCTATGCGAATTTCCCCAAATTAAAGGAGAAGCTGATCGAATTCTACCTCTAGAAACCTGCTCTACCTCCTAAATGAGAGCCCACCCAGTTTATTTTCGTCTGCGGGTGGGCTCT
>CAEMYA010000130.1:1520755-1549195 GCA_903131615.1 Diplodus sargus
ACTCAAACATTTCAATACCAGGCCATTCAAACAGCTTGCAGCGTTTTATTTTTCAGTTATTTAACAGTTGGAAGTTGGAGTCAGGCCAAGAAAAGTTGCAATCGGTGCATTTCTTATAAACAATGCATTAATAAATGAGAAAATACATGAATATATACAGTGTATGCACAATGTGTAGGGGCTAAATATAATTAGCAGCATTTGCTAACACTGTTGGATTTCCTCCCACAATCACAGGAATTAGCTGATGGTGTCACAGCACATCGCAGGCTATTCTGAAAATATGAGCTGTGACATCTGACCCTTTCATCCCCAGGCACTAAAAACATTGAGATTGGGGTGGACGATGACGGTTTCATATTTCTGGGTTACGAGGCTGCTGAGATAAACGACGAGAGCAAGTTCCTCTGGAGCAAAAACTACTCAGAGCCAATCGACAGCGGCAGAGCTCAGGCAGAAACGAAGACGAATCGGTACGGTTGATCACTTGCGAAATGGACTGTATGTCTTTACTTGTTTGAATTGCAGGAAATATGTGGCAGTCTGCATGAAAATGTGAGAAAATTGCCTCTCAGTCAGGGTCTCTGTGCTTGTCACACTTCAACTGCTGTCTCTTGTTGGTTCAGCAGTGACCCAAAAAAATGCTGTTTACCCTGCAACTTTATAGTAATATGATGTAAACACAGAGATTACATTAACATTAGATGTGGTCTGGGTTTATTGAATTTGCTTTGTAAAGCGACATTTTTTTGAGTATTTCTCCGGCCTCTTTGAATTATTCCTCCTCGTAGCTCGAGGCAGGACATGCATAGTTCCACTCAGTGACAGCATGTAAGAGAAGGATTTATTTAAGTCCAGCTGGCTTAAAAGCATTGAGACAACACTCTCGGGCCGGAAAGTCGGGTGAAGTCTGATGGCTGACAGCACAAAACAGCACCTCCCCTGTGCCGCAAGGTAGACTGATAAACAGGAAGCTGAAGATGCTATCTCGGTATATCTGTCTGTTTTTCAATTTGTCCATCAGGTCGCTCCTCACCTTCACAGACCCCTCTGAGGAGGATCTGGGTCTCTACACGGTGGAGATGAGCGACAACCCAAACCTGTCGTCCAGCTACGACTTCACGGCTGAAGGTAAACTGAAACAGAGCAGAAGGTCAGGAAACTGTCTTGTGTCTGAGTGTCTGAGTCTTGTCAGCGACAAGAACACAGTTCAGCTCAGTTGTCTTTTGTTTTCTGAAAAAGCCGACGGCAGCAGGAACAGTAGGACTTGTTTTAATTTTAAGGGTTATCAAGCTTTTCTCTCATGCAAATAATTGCGCCCCACACGGCCAATACCACAAGGTCACTCGTCTAACAAGGCATATGTTCTCAATCAGCTTTTAGCTCTAAAAAAGAGCCAATGTTCTCTTTACTCGCACTTTAACGATATGTAGGTATTACAAACTGTGAGTCCTGATCAAACTTTAATTAACCTTCAGCTACTGTTTTACTTCTTTTCAGACCTTGAACGCCTCAAAGAGCTCAGCTGGCAAGTCAGAAATCCACGTATGTACCAAAGACATTGTAGTGTGTCATGGTGAAAAGTTCTCCTCAGCTAGTATCAGAGTAATTCTGTAATATTTTTTTTAGACATTAAAGCATGTAACGTTTTCTAGCACACACCCAAAATAATGGGTATGAATCTGAAGATGAGCATAATATGGAACCTTTATGCATTGATTAAATGATTATTTGATCAAATTTAGCATATCCTGAGCTGCTCTGTGTTGGTTTCTTGGCAGTGATAGCTCTGAAGACAGGCTGGCAGGTTGAGGTTTCTGAGAAAGGTGATGTACGTCTCTGGCTTCAAACAGAGAGTCTGAGTAACAATGCTGAGCTCCGTCTAATCTTCAATGACCGAGAAATCTCCAGCAATCCGGTAAGAACTGCAGCGCAGGTTTGAGATTTTATTTCCCATTGTTGCTAAGTTATTTTGGATGAAAGGATCCACCGAACAGCATGCGTTATGTTTCTGAATTCTGGAAAAGCATTACTGTTTTACAGAGGTTACTCACTGTTACTCGGATTCTGTGAAGACCTGGCAAAGCCCCTTAACCTTTTCATCCTGCTGTTCCTTGAATTGCTGACATCATGGCTGTCTGATTCGGGAACGGCAGTGATAACATTCTGTAAAATACTTTAATCTATCCCTGTAATCATCTTGTGAGCCCTCAAATTTATCTTGGGACCCCAGGTCAGTAATTTGCCAAGTTAGATTTAGAGTTAGATTTTCTGTATGGCTTCTAAGAAAAAAACAATAATGTGCCCTTTTTGAAACATCGAAGAAATGCATCTCCAATTTTCTCGGGCTCAGTATGTACTAAACTTACAGATGCCATGCAACTCTACAAATCTCATATAACCGCAGTGTGTGGCTGCATGCTTCTGTGTTTATGACGAGCCACTATGCATCAAAAACAGCTGTTAGTGTTTTAATAAACAACCTGGAAGACAGGAAATTGAGGCTGTCAGCAAAGATGAAGAGCAGGTGTGCAAGACAGCAGAGAGGTCTGTTAACTGAGCTCATTTCACAAAGTACGGGAGACGGGAGGATCAACTGAGCTGAAGGTGGAGAAGAAGCCCACATCTGGCCCATGTGTCAGATTTGGTTAGATCCCAAAGAAAGGCAAAGGTGGGATGAACAGACAATTCGGAAAAGCTTTCTTCAAGCAAACAGTATTCAGGGCAGTGAAACAGCAGTTTGTCTTTACTGAATATTGAGCTTCTTGTACATGGCATGATATGTGCCACACAGGAAAAAATAGAGACCACAATGTGTTTCTTGGTTGTAATGAATAAAAGTAAAAAATCCGCAGATAAAACAAGTGAAAGTTGTCTGAAAACAAGTGTCCAGCGCACATTGAAGTGCTACTTTCTAGCCAAGGCAAGTTTACTCATACAGGTGGCCTTTTCTATCTACATAAACTCCCATGTTTCTACGGTAGCCCAGCATGGACAACCCAAACACTGGCTGGCTCTAAAGAGAGCATTTCTGCGTTTCCTCAGGTTTTAGCTGCCATCACGTTCTCCTACACTCCTTGAAGGTGAGGCGAGTCGGTTGCAGTGTGCTACCACACCACTTGTTTCCACTTCATCCGACACACTGGACTTCACTCATATTAAGAATAGATACCCTCTTAGTGTATTTCCTATGAGCCCTCATGCTGAAATTGCTTTGCATTCAATATGTGGTTCACATATCTCTAAAAATGACCTCCAGGTTCATTTACTGTCGTAATACAGCTCAGTGATAGCCGTAACTATTTGCAACACAAACAAAAAGCAATTTCATAAACACTCTGACCGTGTTATTGACAATGTAATGCAATGCTACGACGAGAACCAATGTAGAACATGGCGACGCAGTGATTTCACCACCTGAGTTAGATGTAAAATAAAGCAACAGTATTATCATCAAGGGACATAAAGTGAATGTGAACAGTCCTCCTCAGTGCTGGTATATGTTATGACACCAGGCTAAAAATAATCAGCGCTGCCGTCAAGGTCGTTGAACCATGCGCTGATGTGTCCACAGAGGGAAAAACAAACACAAGGCAGTATATTTATTGTGGTTTCACAACTCTGTCAGATGCGTTTTGTGTGTCTGCCCGTGTTTGCGTGATGCGTGTGGCTGCTTTATATTCAGCGGCCTCCATTCACCGCCGCTCGTATTTCATTCTCATTTATTCCATTATTTGCCAGTATCAGAGCTCCATCGGAAACAGTACTGATTACCCGTTATTTCTAAATGATCACAGCTGAGGTTTGCGAATTCAAAAGCCATTTGGCTGATTAGGGCCCTTAGGCTTGCCATACATCACAAATCACATCCAGCACTGAGGCCGATCAACATGCAAGGCGTGCACTTATCTTGATGAACATAAAAGCCATGAAAATGAGCTGAAAAGCCGCTTCCTGTGTGTTTCTGTTTGTGTTTGTGTCCACACGTAGAGAAAGGAGTATTTCATTTCACGCTGATTCACACTATACTCTCTCTGTATGACTTGCCATCTGTACAGAAGATTACAAACGCTATGTCTATGCCTGCCCGCCATCTGGGATCATCTGTCTGCATACGAGCTAATATGTGCGGTACGTGTGGCAATGCTTGTTTGTTCTGCTGCAGCACCGTAAGATCAACTTCGACAAGGCCAAAGGTCTGGTGGAGATACTGTTTGATCAGCTCTCGCAGGAGGACGAGGGCTCGTACACGGCTCAGCTGCGGGACGGCCGCGCCAAGAACCAGTTCACTTTGGTCTTTGTGGATCAAAGTAAGTCACTCACTCACACGCCGCTGAGGTGTCATGTTGGTTTTTGTCACGGAACGTTATGAAAGACGAGCACAAAGGTAGAGGAACAACAGAACAGAACAGGTGTCATGACATCTCACCGGCTCAATTTACATTAGTCACAGCGTCTATATGTTATCTTCTGGAATGTGACGTTATTTCCTTTAAAACAAGATGTCTGGCTGAGACTAAGATCTGTAAATACCATCAAAGACACTGAGGTCATGTTCTGTAGATTCAATATGTGGGAAGTTTAGTAACTTTAGCAACCATCCTACAAACATGAACTAACTCCAGCATATTTAGAGTCAATATATTTAAATTAAAAAGTCTTCATCATTTCCCCAGCTCATTTTCATTCCTTGCAGAGTGGAGAAGGCTTTGAGCACTTTGTATTGCACTTTGTATTCATGTCGGTAAATAAAGATTGCTAAAAGAGGAAAAAATATATACTGACTGGCCCTCACAGAGACACGTTTAAGGCTCATTAATTTTCCTTTTTATTCAGGTAAATGCCATAAAGTCAGTGTTTGGCATTGTTTACTTTTAATATTAAATCATTTTATGGAAACAAAAAACAGTTTGTTGATGATCAAACAGCCTCTCAAACACTGTGTACAGCCATTGGTTTTTAATGACCTCATAGGGAGCAACTTGTGCATTTTCACCCCTGGTTTTCTGAGCTGTTTTCATCATAAGGGGACCTTAAAGGGTAACTCCACCAATTTTACACAATAAAATGTGTATATGTATGTTAAAAAAGTAGTATTAAGCCTTTTGTGGCTAAAAATAGGTGACATCTTTGGTTGGGCTGTGTCAACTTTGATTGTTTGTTCTTAAACTGTCCGAAATGAGTTCAACAATGTTAGACCGGAGGACTGCTTTTCCAAACTTGGCGCCTCTATTAACCACAATGCAACGTAGCCACTGAGTGACATCACTGGGGTCAGTTTATTAGATTTCATGCAGCTTCTTCTGGAGCCATGAAAGGTTTTTCACGTATGCAATAGTGCTCCTCAAGACCTGTAAACACTATTTAATGTGATCCGTCTCTAATGTTTGTAAATAGAGGAACATAAAATCCAGGTGACACTTGTTTTCTAAACTGATTTGCTCCTGCTCTCGTATTTCTGTGTATTTTTTGGGTGAAGCAGTGAAATGATTAGCCTAACTCAGCACGCCGGTGTCAGACAGAATCGAACCACCGCTGTTGCGATTTCATGGTGTGCATCTTAATCACTCGACACACGACTCCTCCAAGGACAAGTTTCCTCTTCAATATAAATCGAAGAGGATATCAGTGATGGGGTAAAATGTGTTTTGTTTTTTTATTAGAGGGATAGAATTGCAAAAGTTTAAACATGTGCTGCATGAGGTCACATTAAGGATGGTGTTTCCCTGTAAATAACAGTTTTTCATGGTGCAATTACTCCTGAACGGCAAATATCTTATCTGCTTAATTGCTTCATTCGTCCTCAACAATTAGAGGATCTAATTTGTGCGACAGTGTCTTCAGGAAAGAAAAGTTTTTTATATTTCATTGGCGATGAGAAATGATCCGATACGTATCTGTTCTTGTCTCGACTTGCTGTGTAAGACTTCTGTTGTTGCACAGCGCATTAATAACCTGCGCTGTTATGATCCCTTTTTGTTTGGTTTTACTGTCCATTTATATGTGTGATTCTGCTGTCACATTGTTTGTGTCTCTGCCAGAGTTTCGTCAGACGCTCGCCCTGGCTGATGCCAAGCGATACGATCATAAGAGAAAGTCTGGTGAGAAGTCTTCAAACATCACTAACACACTGCATCATAAACACAATGAGAGGCCCGATCCTGCTGGGCTCAAATCAAAGTCTCATCGTAGTTTATATTCCGTGAGTGTTTAAACCAACAGCTGAAACAATACCTGTGCTGTTTCAGCGTATTACAGAGTGAGCGAGTGATGCCGCATTGTTTAGAGAGATACAAACATGACTCGCTTTCATCTCACTCCAAAGTCGAAGATTACATCCAATAGTTGCAAAAGCTTTTTGATGGTTTTCGTGACACAGACAGAACATAAAAGAAAGTGAAAAGAGAGAAAGAACAACAGAAAGAGAGAATTACACCTGAACTGTGCTACTGAACTCTACATTTTCATCACCTGAGCCCTCAGATGTGATAAGAAGAAGCTTTATTATGTGTAGAGGCCAACGTCCCACTGCCCGCTTGTACAAACACACTTTCTCGCACCGTGTTCACTATTCGTCCATGTCCTAAGTCCATGTGAGACTCAAAGTCCACATTTTGTCTTTTACCCTCAGAAATATGATTGAAACCAAAGTGGTAAACATGTTTACTTCTTGTGTGTTCCTCTGAAGAGTCTCCCCCACTTATTTGAGCCAGCTGTCACTGTCACTGCTCTGGTTTGTCACACAGCCATAACTTGCTCTAATTGCAGTAAATTGACAAATTATGATGCATTAGCGCCTCATTGGTTGCTCTGAATGAGTTATTGCCTGATGGTCAGTGTTTCTCAGTACCGATGAATAATCATGTGTTCTGTTTTCCAAGGACCCTATTTCCAGGACTTCTTGTCATGGAGTGTAAACGAGGATTGTGAACTGATTATAAAGTGCAAGGTACATTTTTACATTTCACAGAATACATTTAAAAATGGTCAACAATAACAGAACATAAGATCCCAGAAATGTTTAATCTTTAATTATTATTCATGAAATTGTTTCTTTTATCAGTGTAAATGTGTTCAACGTGTTACTAAATTCACAGATCATTCAGAGACAACATACTTTTAATGCTTGGAAGAGCTTATAAGTCCACATTTGCCAGAAGGGAATCACAAAAGAGCAGGCAATTGGCCACAATAAGTTGAAAAATATCAGCATATGCTTTTCATTATCGTGCATCTCGAAATGCTTTTAGTAAGTATTGATAAAAATAGAAAACTACGTAGTCAACGGCAGAAATGTTCATTTCAGGCTCATGCCGATAATTGATTTTCAAGCCTTTTACGAAGTGCCAGTATTATTGTGCATACCTAATAGAAATAGTCCGACATTTTGGGGGAGTTTTTCAGTTCTCCAGAATTTATGTGAATTATAAACACAAGATATAACTTGTTAATTGGTGAGCTCAAGAGGTGCTGCTAGGCAGATTTGGTTTTTGTTTAAACAGAGCCTAGCTAGCTGTTTCAGCATGTTTCCAGTCTTTATGCTAAGCTTAAAGACTCTCATTATATATAGAGTGGACAAACGTGAGCATAGTTTCTATCATCTCATCTAATGCTGCATTCCAGACAACCAGGAACTCATATGTTACTCTGTGAGTTGTGAACATAAGTTGTTATCCTTCTCTGTTTTGTTTATACATTATATGCAAGAAGGCTGAACCTACTGAGGGTTCAACTGTGTGTCCACTTGCCAAAGAAACTTAATTTTGTCATGGACAGGCAATTTTTCTGTTGACTTTCAGCATTGTGTACCTGGAACACTTAGAGGTCAGAGGTGGCAAATTTCAATAAGGAAAGGAAAGCTAATAGGCACGTTCCCCAAAATGTCCACAACAAAATATATGTTAAAAAACTGATTACAGCTAACTTGATGTTAACCAGCACACTGGGTTGTGTTTATTAATGTAGATACATCTACATTAACTAGTTCATATTGTAATATTAGAGGATGGCCTTTACACTTTTGTCTCAGGTGTGGTATATCTCTCCATATGCAGGTGACAAATACAAACAAGGACTCGTCTCTCAAGTGGTTTAAAGAAGGCAGTGTGGTGACCCAAGCTGTGTACGACCAGTCTTCAGGTGTCAGCACACTCACCATCACACAGGTATCCACACTTAACAATGTATTATTTCGAGATAATCCCAGATGCACCTTGGAATGACTTTTAAGGTTAACCTGGAAAGGAAAGTTGATTTAAAAGTATTTTCTCTGTAGTTATCAATATTTCATGTGAGAAGCTATGAATGTGTTTAATTTTAATACGGTGGATGTTTTTTTTCATCAGGTTACGAAGAAAGAGGCAGGTTCATACAGAGCGGTGGTGTCAGACGGCAGAGGAGAGGATTTCAGCACCTTACAGTTACTGGATGACGGTGAGACGTGAACTCATTACCCGCGAACAAAACAACATTTGTGTGCTTTTCACTGGCTGCAAATTTTCCATCCATGACATAGTGAGGCATTTTTTTCCCCTTCTTATCTTGTTCTGCGTCCTCTGCATTCAGCTCCCCACCTCTAATCTTGCATTTGGTATTTATTGAGTACCAAAAGCAATATAAATGTTGTCTAAAGGCTTAATTGTTCCTTTTATTTGCAGAGTATGACAAGCTTCTCCAGCAGCTGAGTAAACAGTGTGGTGAGTTATTCACAGTCTTAACAGAACAACCTTTACGAAATGAGCCACTGATTTGAGTTTTGACAACAGCTGTGTCGTGTTGGAAATAGGATAATACAGCTGAAAGCCATGTTAATTAATTGCAGCTTGTCTTTCAGAATATTAGTGTTGAGCTCCCCAGACGAGACGCGCTGTGTTTTAACTGCCTAGGAAGCTTAAATGTATGCAAATAATAATAAGCCCATCCTTCTCTCTCTGTGCATCTCTGCAGCAATGTCAGCCAGCCCGCTGAAGATTGAGAGCACCGCTGAAGGTTTCAAGCTCTACTGCTCACTCAAATACTATATAAGCTACATGAAGACCAGCTGGTACTTCAAGTAAGTCGGCATGCAGAGCACCACTCTGACCTCACAACCTGTGTGCATCTGCTGCCAAAGAGGAAGTATTCCAGACTTAACTTATATTCTGTATGAGACCGAATTCTAGTAGGTCATGAATTAAAAATGTTGAAAATCATGATGTGCGGGAGCACGTACGCGGAAACGCAAATGAAAAGTTGCTTAAAATGTATGATGGCTTCAGAATCATGTAACAGTGTGGACACTTTTTTTTGTTTACTGCAAGCCACAGAAACAGAAATACGGTTGCCAAAGTAAGGAAGATGCACACAGTTCTGTAGAGCTCTGTGGCAGCTGTCTCTTTGACTGGAGAGGTGCTGTATTTAATCAACATGTCCAAATCATACTCCCTATAAAAGAAGCCAACACACCGGCCTGACATACAAAACTCAATGGTATTAAGAGGTGTATTAAATTACTGTGACATTTATCTTCATGGTGGCAAATTCTGGAGCATCTCTTACTAAAGTTCAGCCTTTAAAATGCTTAATAAAGTTCAGCTACTAACAACTTTAAAAGTCAAGCATCTAAATGTGAGACTGGAAATGGATTTTGATCTCTGCATGCAAATGTTTTTATCTGGCAGCTGTTTAAAATTGTAGATGAGGCCTAAAGCTTTTAAATATAGCTGATATATTAGTCTAAATGTATGATATACACTGTGTGTGTGTGAAATGACTAACAAGACAAAATACAATAAATAAAAACATGGGATCTTGGATATAAATATTTATATTTTGTGTTTTAAAGCATGATTAAAGCTATTTAAGAAGGCAAATGTGAACAAAAAAAGAATTAGAGTTGATTAATTTGCCATTATTCAAACGAAGTGCAGTATGTGTAATAAAACAACATTATTAGATGGTTTAGGGTGAACTGTTTTTTTTTAGCCAGGCTACTAGCACCACCTGCTGGGGGATTTAAGTATAGCCTTTAAAACAAAATGTTAAACAACTGAGGAAGATCTGACTGGTGTGATGATGATAACTTTATTTATGTTGTACTTTAAAAAAGAGTTGACGCAGAGACTTTATAGACAAAGCAAAAACTCAGGAAGACAATCAGACAAGAGACCAAACAGAAACAAGTCCAGACTGAAGAGTGTAGAAAGTCGAAGAAAATGCAGACTGTAACTGAACTTTTTTGCCAACTGAGCAGCCTCACCTTCCACTAATCAGAAGGTCAGTGGTTTGTTCCCTGGATCCCTCAGCTGCATACTGACGCATTCTTGATGCTGAACGCCAAATTGATGGGGATGGCTGTTTCTTGTTGGAGTGCTTGTGTGAATGTCTGATTGTAGAACTATCAGGGGGTGGTCTGGACGTCAAGTTGCTGATGAGCGGGTTGCCATCAGTGTATGAATGTGACCAGTGTTGTAAGGGCGTTGAGCAAACAGTGTTGGTATTTATTCTTTGCATTAAACTGATCCTAACCATGAGGAGCACTCTGCAAACTAACTAAGGAGTAGGTACATGATGTGCATGTTCTTTTTCTTTTAGTAAGGAGGATCTAAAGCATATGTAACAATCTCAGAAGGTTTATCTGTGCTCTTTTCCATGTAGAGAAAAGAGGATTGACCAGGAAGCCAGAACAAAGCCTGGCAGCAGCATGCAGAAAGTCTGGATTGAAATCTGTAACCCGACAGAGAACGATAAAGGCAAATACACTTTGGAGATGTTCGACGGCAAAGAGACACACAAACGGTATCTTGACCTGTCGGGACAAGGTGGGTAGAGATGAGGAGCGACAGGTTGATTTGAAGGATCTAAAATTTGTGCGATGTGAAGATATTTATGTCAGTCTCGATCATGATTATCATCATTTTCAACAGTGTTTGCTGATGCCTTGCTGGAGTACCAGAGGTTGAAGTAAGTGCTGTGCTGCATGTAGTGGATGATGATGCGTGTAGCATGGCTTGCTGTGACACTAACAGCAAACAGAGCAGTCAGAGGTAACAGACCATTATCGAAAACTACTCAGAGAACATCTCGGAGAAGATTATTGCTACCTGACACTGTGCGATGTCACATTGATTTGACCCTCTGTTTTCATCCCTCAGGCAAGCAGCCATTGCTGAGAAAAGTAAGTCACAGGTTATTCGTTATTTCTGTCCACAACAAATATTAAAAGAACCCACAGTGGATATCCACAGGGAGTTATAGCGGTTTGTTCTGTTTCAGATCGAGCCAAAGTTACAAAAGGTCTTCCAGATGTTGTGGCCATCAGGGAGGACAAGGTACGCCAACGTCAGACAAACATATTACTTAGAGACACAATCATACTAGGTTGTGATATTACCATCGTCTTTTTGTGTAAAGGAGTTGTGCAAGAATCAGTTTAATTTGTACAGATGTGATCCTTTCTGCAACCCATCATTTCATGTTCTCTTGACTCATCCTCTCTTCAGTCTTTGTGCCTGACTTGCTTCATCGACGGTGATCCAGCCCCGGAGGTCTTCTGGCTGCGGAATGACAGGGAGATTGTTGACCAGAACCAGTTCACCATCACGAAGGCGCCCAAGTGCAGCACCATCACTGTCCACAACGTCAACATGGAGGATTCTGGAAAATACAGCATCTTTGTGCGCAACAAGTTTGGCTCTGAAACCGTTGACGTGACCGTCAGCGTTTACAGGCATGGGGAGAAGCCTCCACCAAACGCTGTGGAGATGAGTTAAAAAGCCTGCAAACTGAGGCAGACGTGAATTTTCTGAAGGGGTTGTAGGCGTGAGGTTTTAACCAAGAATAGATAGATAGTTGACATCCACTCTCTACTATTAAGAGAGGAGTGGAGGCGGGTGGATCTATAGAGGGTGTGATGGAATTATGGTGGTTTATTCATCTATTAGGATACGTATTGAGCGTGATATGGAACTTTATTTAGCATTTGAAAACTGTCCGCTGAGACTTAAACAAAAATGTAATCCCCTATTGTCCGCAAACTGTCTTACTGTATGTTCCTGTTTGTCAAACTCCTTTAGCTGACTTCATGGATGTTTGTTTCTTCATTAAATGAAAACTTATGACAAAGACAACACAAATTTTATCTAAAAACATAAGAATTAAAACATGCCAGTGCCTATTTCCATACACTCAAGCATTTGCGGTACAGACTTGTTCAGAAGGTTATGTAGCTAACATTTAGGTGGAAGCAAATCAATTAGCAGGTTTAGATTTCGCTTTTTAACTGACATTACAGGGAATTTGCTAACTTTTACTTTCCTTTCTTTGACTCTCAGAATATAATGTCACAGCACAAGTAGAGGAGAGTCAAATTCAGTAAACTAGTTTGTTATATAGCTAGTTATAAATCAATGTCAAAGCTTGCTACTTAATTTGTGTCCAGCTACTATTAGCTACCATAGGTGGGGAGCTGCTTCTGGTGGCTAAAGTTGGTGAACTCAAGCAGGGAGCAAAATCAATTAGCAAGCATTAATATTGCTTTATAACTGACATTACATGGGCAGGCTGCTGACTTTGACCCTCTCAAAATATTATGTAACAGTAACAGAGGCAGAGGAGAGTCAAAGGCTAATGTTAACTCCATAAGCAACTGGATGTTAGCAGACATTAGAGGGAAGCAAATCAATAAGCAAGCTTAGATATTGCTTTATAACAACATTACAGAGGTAGTCTGCTGAGGTTGATTCTCCTCTGCATGTAGCACTGGTACATTATAGTTATGTATTATATCATTTACCCATATTTGATATTTGTCACTTGGTCTTGTGGCCGTTCTCCAGTAAAGTTCACACTTTCTCCCTTTAAACGTTCACTTGGCACTCAGTCATAACAAAACCGCACAACCCTCAGATACTGGACTGTAGTGCTCTCGTTGAAATAGATGTGTCATATATGTGTGTGTGTAGTAAATAAAGCAATTTTCAAGTGATTTTCACAGATGTGTTTATTCATCAACACTTACAATTATTATATTTCATCTTAATATTATACTACTACTTTACTATATTCGATTTATGTTAAGAACAATGTTGACTGCCACTTTCTTTGTGAATGATTTTGCAAGCAGGGATTTTGTCTTGCACTAAAAAAAGCAAACAGTCCGTGGTGTCATTAACCTTAGCTACTACTGGGCCCCACTTGGTCAGGTAGATTCCATTTAGGAGGTTAAGTGGCACGCTGCAGAAAGGTTGCAGACGTGCGTTAAGTTCATGTAGGGTTGAATGTTCCAAGGAGTCCTGAAGTTAAACATGGCCAACATTCAGTATATGCGTGTGTATTAATTAAATCATTTTCTGATCTTGATTCTGAAGGTTTCCCTCCTCAAACACCCAAATGAACCTCACAGTAAACAGCAGTCATGATTTATTTGTGTTCCTGTTCTTTCTTTTTGTAAATGTAAATGTAAAAAATCTAAATTTTTCTGCTCCTCTGCACAAAATCACACAAAAAAAATCATCTAAATGAATCTTTTTTTGGAAGCTGAGGTTAGGCCAAACAGGAGTAAGTGAACTCGAGGTTGTTCAAACAGCAGCGAGGGGTTTGTTACTGATTAGACACAGTGCTCGAACCCCCACCCTTACTTTCTTGTATAAGAAGGAGCACCACTACAGTCACATCCTCCACATTGTGTTGAGCTTCACACAGCTGTCACAGCCTCCAGCCCACCTTGGTAAAGGAGAATCCAGATATTCTAGAAAACATGGACTTCAACGGAACATGGCAGGTCTACGCCCAGGAGAACTACGAGGAGTTCCTCAGGGCCATGGGTAAGAAAAACAAACCGGAATATAAAGAAATCTATTACCCTTTTAAAACACGAACACGCAGCGGCTGTTTTGATTTGCAGGAATTAACAAAAACACATGTGATTTGCCTGGCAGATCTTCCCGCGGATGTGATCAAGATGGCCAAGGACATCAAGCCAATTACTGAGATCAAGCAGAGCGGAAACGACTTTGTCATCACCTCCAAGACCCCCGGAAAGACTGTGACCAACTCCTTTACCATCGGCAAGGAGGCTGAAATCACCACCATGGACGGCAAGAAGCTCAAGGTTTCATTTACCTCTTTTTTTATTGCAAGCTTCAATATGTTTTTAATGTCATATCAGTGTTTAGTAAGCAGATTCTATTATGTTTTACTGTAAGTAATGAGCCGGTAAGTGTACGATGATGATGATTTGCATGTTTTTCAGTGTCTGTAATGTGTATTGTCTCCTTCTCTCGTTCCCAGTGCATCGTCAATATGGAGGGTGGCAAAATGGTCTGCAAGACCGGCAAGTTCTGCCACATCCAGGAGCTCAAGGGAGGAGAGATGATTGAGGTACGGTCGATATTACCAGAAGGGACTGTTTTACCTCAATGTGTCATAATCTTAAATATGGTCATTTATACTCCCTTGTCCCCTTTCAGACTTTGACCATGGGCTCAACAACTCTCATCAGGAAGAGCAAGAAGATGTAACCTGGGCAGTGAAGAAAACCAATGTCTATTTAAATAAAAGTGATGCTTAATACAAGCGATTTGCTCTTTTCTTTATTGTGCAAACTCCCGTGCACCACTCTCTTTGCAAAGGCCTAATGCCAGACTGTAACCAAGTACATTTACTCAAATACTGTACTTAAGTACAATTTTTCACCTGATCATTTACAAATTCTTTTTATTCACTACATTCATTTGTCAGCTTAGATTAAGTCAATAGATACTTTGCAGATTGCACCCTGCATCGGAACCAAGGTAGTGTATTCAAATAATGTTCCTTTTATATTAATATTTATCTGCAATTAGATTAGAAGAAACTGATTCTGATCATCAGAAGAATGCTGATGATTGGAGTTCTGTTTCACACTACTCAAAATTAGTTAGGGCTTTTAGGATATTTTAGTGTTTCACTTGATTGATTGTTGAAGTTCTGTTTTGTGAATATTTTGGTCTTGAGGCACATGTAATTTGACTTTTATTGCATATCCTTTCACATGCCATGCAGCCATATCCCAATATCCCTAACTAACTAATATATTAAAGATATCCAGTTAAAGTATTACTATTATATTATATCATTATATTGCTACCCATACAAATAGTACTTGAATAACAGTCTTATAGTCTTATAAGTAAAGCAAAATTAAATTATATATATCTATATATAAAAATAAATGTGTATATATGTCTTAAATTGTTATATACGTCTTAAAGTATAGGTTTTATAGAATTAAGTACAACTTTAGGGTACTTTTTACATCACTGCCCATTCCCAACATCCGTATGAAGTGCGACAGACAAGTAGTGATCAGGTTTTATACATGAAAACGATGAAAAATGTAAGTAATTGATGAAAATGGTAAGTAATCAAATACACAGTAATGTTGGGGGTGGGGTGTGCGCGCCTATGTATCTACGTCAGTGAGCATGCGCAGTGCAATTTGAGCAGTGACCACGTAGCTCGTGTTAGCAACAGTCGGAAGCCTCGGGGTTTGAAAGAAAATAGCTGTAATAAACAAATTCACGGCTCTTTAGACTTGAGCCGCGGATCGTTAAAAATGGCAAGATACCTGAGGCCGCCTAATTCCTCTCTCTTCGTCAGAAACATCGCCGACGAGTCCAGGTATGTTGTCATTTCAACCCTGCTCGCGTGTAAGCTAGCTAACGCAATGCTAGTTGGTTAGCAAACAGACGGACATGTTTGCTAACTCACTAGCAAACCGTTAGCTAGGCTACATCAGAATGTATAACTGACGTCAACGGTGCGAGTTACCACAGTCAAAGGGGCGGAAAATGTGTGGTAGATACGATTTAACCGCATTTTGCCCCAGATGAAACATTATCTGCTAAAAGGTTATTAAAAACCTAGCATGAAGCTGTCGTTTTATTGACGTTGCTTGTCTCCCAAAAAAGCTGCTTTCGAGACTATCGACATAAATGGCGGTGGAAGCCCACGTCCGCCAGTTAAAGCGGCACTCTGTAGTTGTGGAGAAGAAATTCAAACTGGAGCATTTTTTTAAATTTACAATAATATGAATACGGTAAAATGTATTCTGTCCAAAACTGTAGAAACAAGCTGTTCTCAGCGGAACATTGATTGAAGCTACAAAGGTGGCAGGGTCCGACAAATATAAACAAAAGTGAACGGTATGGAAATGTGTTGTCCTTCCAGGCCACTTTATTCATTCGGTCATGAAAACAACGACAGTTTGTTGAGACAAAAAAAATCTTCCACAAAACTACAAAGTGCACCATTCAAAGACTAGAATAATGCTGAAAACGTAGCTTTTAAGTCAACATTTTAAAATGAATTGCTAAAATTGTGAGATAAAATGTCGAACTTGCGAGTTATACAAGTCGAAATTGTGGTTAGTGTGTTTATTCAGTCTTAAAAATAAAGAGTTTGTTCTGGCATGAAAATCTTCAACAAAACTACATAGTGCACCTTTTAAAAGACAAAAATTATGCTGAAAACTAGCTTTTAAAGGGGATTAAAAAGAAATCTAGAATTTCTATCCCAGTTATGACGTTTGTATTAAAATTTACCCTTTTTTATTGAATCTCAGAATTATTACTTTTTATGTTGTGACTACAATATACCATGGGAGTATTTTGTTTTCATCAAGCTTAGTTTTCATCTTATTTTTTTCATTCTTTAGCTGGCAGAGATGGGCTTCCCTAGCAGGCAGTTTTAGTAAAGTAATACATTATTCTCAAGCTAATGTTACTGTCCATTTAAATGTTGGAAATGTAACATATAGAGAGCATAATGCTTCATCTAACTTGTAATGCTTCTGAACAACATACACTGGAAAGCTCTCACCAATGTCCTGCTGTTATTTGGGACTGAACCTGAAGTCATCATGTTGTATCTATGTTAGGAAAAACGGTGACAGATGGTAGACAAAACACTGTTCTGTTACATGTATATACTTTTTTTGTAATTTCCAAGACATTTTGAAATGTTGCTGGAATAAAATTAGCCAAATGGTAGTCATTTTCAGGTAACTAACCCCCGTGTCTTTGCCACCTTTGTTAATAAATGCATGCCTTTTATGGCTGCTGTGGATGTGTGAAGTTGACTGGCTGGGTTTGTGTTTATACATTGCCACCTTTTAAGTGAGCACACTTGCTTTTGGAGTGGGATAGCACAAGTATTGTCATATGCTGTGTTGGCGCCAGCTCTTGTGTCTTACATTGCACACTGAGCTCCAGCTACATTCACATGGCAGCCAGCAGAATAAATGTGCTTATTTCATGACACTTTAGGCCAGAGGATTTACGACGTGAGTTTGGTCGTTATGGGCCTATTGTAGATGTCTACATTCCACTTGACTTCTATACACGACGGACAAGAGGATTTGCTTACATTCAATATCCTTTATTCTTTAAGTTTTGATTTGGAAATTGTGTTTTCACAGATTGTTTTTGAAGCACTTAATCTGACTTTTTAGTTGCAGTGGACTCAACGACACCTAACTGGATATTTTTGTTTTTATGTCACACAGTTGAATGTTTTTTGTAATTGAAATATTACTTTCTAAAATCTATTTGTCATCTAGTATATTGTATATAGATTTGAACATATTCCTAACCAATATTTCTTCTGTTGTTGCCTTAGAATTGTAAAGATACAGTTCTGGAGACTCCACACCAAAGAAAGTTGAGAGGCGGTTGTAGAATAGATTCAAGCCAAAGACACCCAGGCAACAAGCAGTAGTGGAATTGGGAAAATAAAGAGAGAGCAAAAGCATGAAGATACAAAGAGGAGAAAAGAAAGTGCCAAGGCTTCCGTTTGTCTACCAAAAGGGAGGAAAAGCAAAGTGTTTATTGGGCAAAGACAAGCAGGAAACCTCAAGTTCTTCTGCCAAGACAAAAGATCAAGCTGAAGGTCAAAGGTCAAGCATGTTAAAGGTAACAAGCCAAACATTTTGTATCCTACCAAATCTGATCACCATCAGTATTTGTTTTGTCCTCACAATTTGAAATCATAAATGGATCTTTTGGTTCAGTATTATGTTGTTCAATTACAGACTGAAATCAAAACAATTTCATTGATTTTCACTGAAATCATTACCTCAAAATAACTGCTTTTTCACTGCACTGATTCAAGTCCAGTAGCTGTGTACCATTGGCTTGAGCGGTTAATCTTTGTTGCAGCCTTTTTTTTTGTGATTGTTGTTGTGAATATGTGCAGCATTCTTTGTCCCACCATTTCAAATTCCAAAATAAAAGCCCTTAACAACTCAGCACATTTGAAGATGTTCGCGACGCAGAGGACGCTCTTCACAACCTGGACCGTAAATGGGTTTGTGGGCGTCAGATCGAGATCCAGTTCGCCCAGGGAGACAGAAAGAGTAAGAACGTGTATTCCTGACAAGTCAGCATACATTTAACTTGTGAAGTTTGTAAATGGCTAATGTCCTGATATAATTTGTCTATTTAAGCCCCGAACCAGATGAAGACCAAGGAGCGCCACTCTCCACGCAGTTTCTCCCGCTATGACGATGATCGCGATAGCCGCCGAAGACGGTCCCGAAGCCGCAGCTATGATCGACAGAGGTCCCGAAGCCCTTCCTATGAGCGCCGTCCTAGGAGGTCCGAGAGCCCCAGAGAGTAAGTTGTCGTCGTCTTTGTTTTATTCCACCTACAGTAACTTGAATGTGCAGCTTTTAGTCATGTTTGCAGATTTTCTTCGTCAATCTCTGACTCTCTACCAGAAGTTCAGGAGACGGGCGACTAAATGAAAGGCACCATGATCTTGGATAAAGTTTTGTATTTCTCTAGTTTTGAACATTGTCAGAAACATTTGTGAGAATATAATAAAATATTGAAGAAAGGTGTAGTTGATTTGAGACATTTTACTGCAGAAAAGTAACTTATTTTAGTAAGTTAATCAGCTCTTTATAAATTAGTCACACAGAGTCTGAATGGAGGGCTGGGTATCAAACCTAAATACTTTTCAAATAACAGTAAGCTATGTTGGTAGCATGGGCTCGGTCAGATTTAGGAAATATCTGATTGTAGAAATCAGATCTAAATCAGGAAACGCGTCTATCCTCACACTTGTTACATTTTTATGATGAAATTCCAAAGCATTGTCAACTTGCTGAGAATGATTTGCACATTAAAACAAATAAGCATCATTAGTACGGGTGGGAAAATTTTTCAATTCTTCGATGCATCACGATTCTCTCTAGAATGATTGTGTCTCGATGCAGACAAGTTAATAATCCGAATTTGAAAACTGAAATTAGTTTGCCCGCTGCAACATTCAGTTCGCCTGCTGCAGAGCGCTACAGAAAGCGGCTGCCGATTCTCTGCTGTGCACACATGTGCACTGAACACACATGTGCAAGTTGTTTATGTTTAAGCGGCGACAAAATGGATGCAATTGCTAGCAGCAAGCCTATAAGACCGGCACCGACTTCTGTGAAAGCTACTGTATGGCACATTTGAGTTCCATTAAGTCGAGGGGAGAATTGACAAGACTCACACAGTTTGTAAGGTGTGCGGAACTCAACTTAAAACTTCAGCAACACACGATGGAGGAGGCAGTGGCACAGCTTCAACGGAACTCTGAGAGAGTGAAGCGGATTACCAAATCCATGCAAGTTTTATTGCATTGGATTTAAGACTGTATTCAGTTGGGGAGAGCGTGGTTATTCGGACGATGGTGTTCACTCTAGAGCCAAGATACAAAATACCATCTTGGCGTTACTTCACTGACACAGACATACAGATGCTTTACAGTGAAACTAAAACTGAAGTTATGGACTCTTGATGAAAGCCAGCTAGTATGAGAGCTGATGCATAGGTCCATAATGGGTTGAAATGCAAGCTGAATTGATTATTGCATTGAAATTTTTTTAATTTTTATAAAGGCTACAGTATACTGATTCTCTCAGGAATAAGCTCATTGGAACAGGAGGATTCTGAGTTCATAGACAGTCAAATGTTTTTGTTACAAAGAGAAGCCTTTTCTTTAATAAAATATTAGAGAAGGTAATTAATCTGTTTTGTTTTAATGATCATCACAAACATAGGAAGTGATTAGCAAACTGAGTAGCACACTCGGATTTAATTATTTTTTTAAAATCATGCATGAAAATGTACACCAAAAAAATGGGCGCATCAAGATGGTATCGATAATCGGTTTAGAATCGTATCATTGACCTTGGAATCGAATCGCAAGGTGCCAAGAGATTCCCACCCCTGATCATGAAAAGAAAGATGAAGCCTGTTTGCAGGGATTGTATACTATATTGTGTCCCGTCTGGTAAATTTTTTATATTTTAGTTAAGGAGCGATCGTTGTCTATATTTAGTCCCTTATTAAAAAGAAAAAAGCCAGATAGACATGAAAGACACCTAAAGGGAGCCTCTCTGAAACTGGTTCAAACCAGTCGTGTCTATAAAAAGCAGGAAGCAACAAACTCAAGATGGCATTGTTCTCTGGTCCTGGATATGAGGTGATACACCTAGTCCTGATATACTGGTTTGTGTTTTTGTTCTCTCTACAGATCTCGGTCCTACAGTCGACGCAGACGGAGTAGAAGCAATGAAAATGAGAAGTGGGTGAATTGTCATGTTCCAGTACTTAAAATATGCAAAGATGTAATGCACATGTTTTATTATTAATCATTAATGACCATCCCTCCAGGTACAGAGGTCCTCCTCGTGACCACCAGAGGACTCACCGTGAACCAGGCTCACGTAACCGCTCCGCTTCCCGCTCCCCTTCACCCCCCAGATCCAAGTCCAAAGGTAAAAAGAGCCAGTCCAGGTCCCACAGCCCAGCTGAAGACTTCCAGCCAACCTCCAGCTCCCAGAAACCATCTGTGGGACGTTCTCCATCACGATCCTACTCTAGATCCCGATCGCGCTCCCGTTCCAGATCCTGGGCTGGGCGCAAGTCTGGGGGCCACTGACTGTCTTATTCCTGTTAATCTGAGGATGTTTCTGTTGCTTTTGATTACGATAACTTAAGTGTTACGCTGTGTTTGAATTTGTTTTTCATTCAATTACTTGCCAAAGGGAAGAGGGCAGCAAATTAAACATTTTTTAGCGGTATCAAAATGTTTTTTCCTAAGTGATTGATGAAAAGCACAGTTGATCCCTGGATGTCTTGGCCAGGTCATGTTTGTTTTTTTTGACTTGTGTGATGAGGGTAATTGAAAGTTGGAGAGAAAATGCTTCGGTTTGGATACTATTTTTGTATTTTTGAGTTGGCAATATTTACTACGGTTAACATGCCTGTCTCGGTTTGTGTATTCTGTAAACCTAAATAAAAACTGAACTACAGGCCCTGACTTACCGATAATTACCAAGCTGGCCTCTGATGCCTTGTTCAGTGGCATTTCTTATTATAAAGCAAGCAAACTGTATTCTTTGTAGCTGTTAATTACTGTGGCAATGTATATGGAAAGCAGACGTTTGCTACCTAATACCATGTCCAGTATTTTATGTGACAGTATGTTCAAGATTAGCTGCATTCATTTTGTTCAGTGAGTGAAAGTCAGTTAAATATTTTCCGTGTTCCTTAATACTGTTACCCTTGTTTTAATGGTGTTACTTAGTATGTGCTTTATCAATAAAGAAATACAATCTGAACTATTCTCTAAAGACTTATGCTTTACTGTGACTTGTATCGTATGGCATAATTAAACCATACTTCATTATAACACTGAAGACTGGGCTATTGCTGGGCTATTCAGATCTTGAAATACATTGAATATAATGTAAACTGTAGAACCAGTAAGAAGACATTCAAGCAGAGACAAAAATAGGGGGGAGGGGAAGGGATTTATTTTTTTGTTGTAAAATTTTGTCATCAATTCAGAGTGCATTCTTTTTTTCTCTTTTAGAAACACCAATTTAAAACCAATTGTAAAAAAACAAAAAATACAGGGCATTTTTTTCATAATTATTAGTGACATAACAGTGGGACAAATTAACAGCCAATTCATTACAGGTTACACATTTTAGAATAAGGAGACTGCCATGCATGACTTAATCAGGGCAAGAAAATAAAATGTTAACATGAACAACCAATATACGGTAGTACTCAAACAGCATGGGGTCATGTTCAGTTGTCAGCTGGCGGAAGAACAGCTGACAAATGAAGATGGTTCTGATGTAAACATTTGGTCATCGTGGCATCGCCACCTAATGAAACTAGTCAGTTTCAGCATGAATTTAAACTTAGGCACAAAAAGGTCAACTCAAGATTAAAAGCGTCACGCTTACAAACTGTAAGCACATTCAGAACTCAAATCCATACATTAGCAAGTCTCCTCAAGAATCCAATTGATATTTTGTTTTAGTTTTACTTATTATTTGCATTTAGCATCTTTCACCCTACACTGCATAATACAAAACAATAAAAAACATGTGCAAGATCTCTGTAAAGATAACAGTGCAGGGGTACTGACAAATGCTATAGGCAGATTTTTTTAACAAAAATATTCTTCAGTATTGAAGTCAAGACATGTCCTTAGCATGTCTTATACATTCAGTGTTATTACTAAAAATACTTTTGTCAGACAGGCCCCAAACTTGGCCTGCGAATGTACATATGCTACAAGTACTTTATACATTTCATTATTTACATGGCTCTTGAACACACTAACAAGCTCTCATACTTTGTTTTGTCATCTTTAGGCTGGCCATAAACAGCTCCAATTCTGCAAGGGTAAAGCAAAGACAGCCTCAATAGAGGATTGAATCACAAAAATAGAGAATCCATAGGGATAGTCGATAACGCCTCCATCATCTCATATAGCATCCTGGTCTGTAACTTAGTAGAAAAAAAAACTAAAACTTGTCTGATTGCAGTGCAAGAGGGTCAACAAGGAGCAGAGGCAAGAGGCAGATGGTGTCTGTTGATTATGTGATGGTCAACCACAAAGACCTATTTTGTAAACATAAACACCAGCCTCATGCCTCGTCTTGAGTCCCTCGGGCCACTTCACTTCAGAAACCTTCCTCAGCTCGGCCTTACCTTGCTTACAGTGCATGCAGCCAACAGGACCATGTCATGTGACTTAAAAAGTGAAACTCAACAGTCCCACATAAGCCTGGCCCTCTTCCGCATGTTGAAGCTGCTGCACTGTCCTGAATAGGCCGAGACAGAGGAGCAATAACAGTACTGATTGAACAGATTGAAGTGACCTAAGGGACTCTAACCCATTCACCACTCGGGCTGGCAAGGTTAAAGGGGCAGTGGCAACAATGCCGACCACACAGAGGATGTCCCAAAATTTTTAAAAGAAATACAGCGAAAACATTGCTTTGGTTACATACAGCACTTCATACATCTTTCAATCACAACATAAAAGGACTTGTACAAAATAATGCTATGATAGAGTGTTGTGGGCCTCGGACACGTACAGCTCCTATAGTGCATGTGCGCACAGCGCAATAAAAAAGGTACAGGAGTTGACAGTCCAAGGCCGGTGTGCCATGGTCTCTCATTACCCTTCAGTCTGAGGTTATACTATTGACCTGTACTTACTCACAACAGCTTATTACCTCCAGTAAGATAGGCCTTTTCCCTGCAAAACTGCAGCTGAGTGCATTTTACGTCGCAAACAAGGAACGCAACAACATAAGAAAAGAAAAGTGGGCCCTAGTCAAAAAATATGCTACAAATGTGAGTTTGCTTTAGCACCGGAAGCTTTAGAGGCATCTCTAAAGAATCATAAAACGTTGTAAATTAAAAACGCATGTCTGTCCACAGAAATGGACTGTAAAAGTGTTGGGAATTTACCTGACCTATACTATATCCCTTGTTTGAGAAAAAAAAAGCACTCATCTGCTTCGATAGCCAACGTTAAAAAGAACAAAACAAAATAGAGGTACAAAGGATAATCCAGTTTGTCATTAGTCACAGAAACTGACTCCTATAAAAGCATCACCTACCAGCAAGGCCCTGACGCTGTAATCTCTTCAAATAGTGATTTTTTTTTTAAAAAAGTGTTGACCAAACATTCACAGCAAAGATTGCTGCAAATGCTTCCAAACACTTGGAAACGTCAATCTAAAAACAGCTAAAAGTGTTACAGCACTGAGGTGTTCCTGGTGGGTGCATGCCCTTTAAGAGTCCCAGTTCATTGGCTTTTTTTTTTAAACGATCATGTGAGGGTACCACTCTCAGGCCTGCACCTTGAGGAGGCTCTTGAGCTGGAAGGCCATCATCTCCCGGTTGTCACAGGAGCCCATTGGGAAGGACACCCAGTGACTGGGGGGTTTAGGCAACACGCTAGGTGAGGGTGGCTCGCTGAACTTAGGCCCTGCATAGCTCGGACTCCCCTGGGTGGCCAGGAGCGTGTTAAGGTGAGACACCGCACCCTCCCAGTTCTGATCATAGTTGGTGGCAAAACGGACAGAAGCACTCTTCTCTGCAGACACGGCCTGCCGCGCCTCTGGAGACCTGTGGTAGGCTGCGCCTTTGTCGCTCCGGCGGTGGCCATGGTGGTGAAGGCCCCCTACCCCTCCTGCTGATACTGCTGCTCCGTTCTGGTCACGGCTTCTCTGCTTAGCCCGACCAAGTTGATGGTTCTTCTTGGTCAGAGGGCGCTCAGGGTGGGAAACTGGAATGTTGTACCTCTCTCCACCTCCCATTATGCTGCTGCAATGCGTGTCACCTACAAGAAAAAATAAATATTACAAACATGCACTGAAATCCGTGCGATCTGCACTTGTTTTTTCTTTTTATTGATCAGCAGAGGAAAGCCAATCCGCGCAGACAAACACACACTCTTGCACCGCCCCCTCTGAAAACAAGCACAGAGGGTTACGTGCAGAAACACCAGACAGCCAGGCCCCCGCCGCCGCCCCTCCCCCACACGTACACAAATCCGAGGAGCAAAACAGCTCCGGCTCACCTCTTTGTTGTCAGAAAGCAGAGATCTCTCTTCAATCTTTCGCCTCCAATCGGGCCCCAGGTCCTCGAAGTAGTTCTTAGTCTACTTCTCACTGCACGTCTATGTCCAGCAAGATCTAAGGTTTTCATGTGCCAATGAGCGTTGTTTTGCCGTGGAGCCGAGCTGAACATCAACTCACCCCAGACACACGATGCTCCAAGAAGTCGTCGAAGACCTTTAAGGGCGAAATGATCGAGTTAGGAATGCTCGTACACGCCATGATTTAAGTCTACAAACAACAACAACATTGTGTAAACAAAGCTTTGTTTTCTTCCAGGGCGGATGTGTAGATAACAAATTGCGTCATTGCAAAAAAAAAAAAATCGATTTAAAAGGACAAACAGCAACTACACATCCCTTTCTAGATATCTTATGTAAAAATATGCAACTGCTGTCGATCACAACAACATGTTACATAAGAAAACTGCGACATGTTATCCCCACTTTGTTTGTGAGCCTCCAGCTTGGCTTCAGTGCAGCTGCTTTGTCCTGCCAAGAGGCTTTGTGTATTCGGTTTTCGGTGCCAAAAAAACAGCTAAAAATGTATAAACTCGACCCCGGTATGTTTAATTTACACAAACGTGGAATATGATTTAGGTAAATTATGCGTTAACAGTTTGGGGGTCACACTTCCTTGGCACCGAACCAAAACAAAGAAACAGTTCAAGCTCAATATGGCGACGAGACACAGAAACAGCTTCTCTTACCGACTTCCTCGGGCTTGGTAGATGAAGCCCTTCGTCAGAGAAAAAAATACAGCGTGAGAAAAGCCTTTGAAATCCGTCGGCGGACTGCGTAGGAAGCACAGCAAGCTATATTTCCCCACAAATCCGTCTCCTCTCGAAGCTTACGTGGTGTTTAAAAGTGGCCGTGAGGACGCCACTTCTCTCTCCCGACTCCGTCTGAATTGCAACAAAATGGAATCCACGGCAGAGATATGTAGCTCGTTCTTACCGCGATCTGACCAATCAGGCGCCGAGGACGTAGCGAGCGACCAATCACCGAGCAGGCAGCCCGACGCAGCCACGGCTGTTGCCAGACCGGTGACGTCAATCACTGACCCTCCTCCTCTCCTTCCCTTTGTTGGAGCTCGGGGTATTTCCTGAAAGAAGTGAGAAAACAACAGAAAGCGACCACTTTCCAACACTAAAAACTCCCTGTTTTAAAGCTAAATCACACTGGTGATAACTACACGGTTATGTACAGATTAATATGACGGTTTGGGATGATGTTGATGTTTGTTTTTGTGTTACGTAATGTCACTTCCCTTCGAAGAAATCAGGTAAACAAGCACCCAGTTCGCACTTAACAAACATACATTTCTTTCTCATAGGAAGCGGTTTGTGGCTACACAGTTCCTGTTTCTGTAGGTTAAACCTGTTGTGCCGTGTGAAACAGCTGCAACAGGCTGTAACGATAACACAACGGCTGGTCTGCGAGCTGCCCATCCCCCCCAGTCTTATCTGTCCTTTTGCTGAAACACAACATTAGCCGTTTCTTTCATTGAAACAAGTTTTTTTTTAACTCTTATATTATTTTCCAACTGGTTAAAGAGTGGTGAAATCAAAACAGGGAGGAGAAGTGTATATTTTTGCCATCTTTTGATTGATATTTGATGAAAAAAACAGGGCACAGTATGAAGTTAGTACCCCTGGTGCTGTAATCCAGTGAGCCTTAATACAAAGATTACAGTTAATACAACATACTATATCAGAGTTAAAGGTGCACTATGTAGTTTTGGGGAAGGAATTTTCTCAACAGAAGTAAAATATGCTTTTTTTATGACTAAATGAACAAACTCTCTTCTTTTTCATGTCTTAAAAACTAAACAAACTGACCTTAAAGGACAACACAATGTCATACTGTTTTATTGTGTTTATATGTGGCGGACCCTGCCACGTTTCTAGCTTTAAACTGTGTTCTGCGACCTTATTTTTGTGCTCTGAGTTAATTTTAATGTTATTACCTTTTTAAAGAGGCACTATGTAGTTTTGATGACGAAATTGTGACTCAGAATTTAAGATTTACAGTTCTAATGAGGTGATAATCCAAACTCAGATTTGTTTATTTTCTCTATAACTGAATAAACACGCTGTTCTCAGAGGAAAAAAAGGTCCCCACAGCACTGTTTGAAGCGAGAAATGTGGCAGGGTCCGCCAGGTATAAACAAAGTAAACAGTATGAAAGTGTTGTCCTTTAAGGTCAGTTTGTTCATTCAGTTTATTCTATTATGATTCAAATTCATTACCTAAAACTACACACTGCCCCTTTAACATACCACTATCCAAAGAAGCCTCATAAATCTGAAGTAACATCTGGACAAGTGATTTGGGGTATTTAGGTGTGAGAAGTCCTTCCCCTTCTGTTTTGTTGATTTAACTGGGAGCCAAATGGTTTGCAACGGGTGTCATGGAGAGAAGATGTGTGTGGGGGTCACAGTAAAAGATCAGTATAATTTATAGCAGGTAATTCAGCAAGTAAGAGGATAACGGGGCATGCAGGATATGGACTGTTCACCCCACTAAATTTGAAAATGAAGACTGTGCTAAGCATTTCTGACATTGTCAATGAACTCCTGGGTCGTAAAAATAGTTATTTAAAGCTTATAACTGAGCCCTTACATGAGTTTTTTTTTCCTGTGCCGTCACTTTATTGGAATACATTTCTCTTTGTGATTGGGATATTGCCACATCAGCCACATCAGGCTACTTGTCTTTATAAGGTCATGGATGATTCTCGGCCCCTTCAGTTGGTTTTATGGCAGTCTGCAGGTCCAAGTCTAAATAATACAAAACAACTCTAGTTATAGATTAACTGATGTCTAAGTCCACGGTCAACTTTCTATCCTACGTCGCTTAAAGTGTCTGGATTTTAAAAGGAGTTACGCAACGGCGGTGTGCGTCACAGCTGAAGGCCGTGGAAGGACACTCCCCAAAGCAAAGCAACCTTTGGAAGGGGGCTGCGCCGATCAAGAGTCAGCTATGTAAGGAAAGTAGGTCACCAGAGGCTTCTGTTGGTCGTGCAGGACATAGGAGGTGGACAGATACCCATATCTGACTGGTTGCAGAGGCTTGCAGACAAAAAAAATCTGTCACAGAGATAGTAAAAGTACGGACCATCCTGGAACGTAGAGTGGAAAATATTTTAAAAACAACAGCTGTGCACGAAGGCTGCCAAGACTCTTTGTCTCTCCGCAAGACAGACTGATACTCTTTCTGTCTCACAGGCAATCTAAAGCAGTCATTGGGTATGAACAGTGGAAAGTATGTGATCAGCGGCGTTTCACATGAATGTGAAAGGCATGAAATGTGTTGTGAAATGCCGCCCACACAAAGTGAAGTGGGAAAGTACAGAAGCAGAGACAGTTTCACACCAGTCAGCAATTAGTTGAGCCCATATGCAAGACCTTTTATTACACCAGCTAACACATTCGAATGAAATTCAAAGGAGAGATGTCTTCTTGTTGTTGCCAAGTCTTTTTTTTTTTTTTTTTTTTTT
>CAEMYA010000130.1:1554856-1577291 GCA_903131615.1 Diplodus sargus
AACCGCGATCTATCTATGGCTCCTTGCAGATATCTCTTCAGTGTCAGCATCATCACATACGGTTAACGACCACGGTCTGTTTGCCCCGACCTCTAAATGACTTTCTGTTCTGACTCACAGACGTTAATGTGCCTTAAAAGCACTAAGTTCAATATTGACACAGAGAGAGTAAGTCCTCACACTTTCTACATTTTCTCCACAGGAAGTTGCTTGATTTACCCACTTCATGTAAAAGAGGAAAAAAAAGACTCAAGGTGAAGGTTTGTCATCAATCAAATCATTACATGATGAAAATGTGTAGTAAATATATATATATAGACTCATCTGTTTACTAATTACAATCTTGCACTGGCCCATACAGCTGAAATGGAGGAATGGGAGGTTCGCACTTCTTTAGGACCCACAGAAGTCAAAGAGAACGCCTCAGCACCAATGGGTAAAGTATGCAGCCTTCAATAAATACAGTGCCTTGCTTTTTTGGGGATATGAAATGTTTCAAGAAAATTTAATATTTCAGCAAATCGAACACTTTGGGATGCATGTACACCAAAGCTTCACGAGCGGTTGCGAGACCGTCTTGATTTTAAGTAAAAGAATATGTAAACTTTTAAAATCACACAGGATAAGAACCTGATCTAAACTGTTTTTCTCCCAGTTAACGGGTCATGTGAGAGTCTGGAGTGCTACATGGTCCTCACGAAGGCTGAGAAGACAGCCATCGGCTCCATCTGTTTCCTGGCGGGTCCAATCACACTGCTGGAAAATGCTCTTGTGCTGGGAGTCATCGCTGCCACAGCCACCCTGCGACAGCGGCCTTCATATCTGTTCATTGGCAGCCTTGCTCTGGCTGACGTCTTCGCCAGCTGCTTCTTCACCACCAGCTTCCTGGACTTTCACCTCTTTCGACGCAGCGATGGCCCCACGGCATACCTCTTCAAATTAGGTGGTGTCACCATGGCCTTCAGTAGCTCAGTGGGGAGTTTACTGCTGACCTCTATGGACCGCTACCTCTGCATCCATCAGGCCTCCAGCTATAAGGTGCTGCTGACCCGCCGGAGAGCCATGATGAGCCTGCTCATCCTCTGGAGCACCACCATCATTATCTCCTTCTTGCCTCTGATGGGATGGAGGTGTCCCACAGGGCTTAGTCAACCCTGCTCACGCCTGTTTCCCTACATCAACCAGGGCTACCTGGCCTGCTGGACCAGCTTCATCCTGGTGGTCCTGGCTCTCATTTTAGGGGCTTACGCTCTCATCCTGTGGAAGGCCCACCGCCATGAGTCCTCCATGTCCAGCATCCAGGCAGCAGCAGGGACAGGCCATGCCCGCATGAGGATGGATATCCGTCTAGCACGTACCTTTGGCCTCATCCTGCTCATACTCGTGGGCTGCTGGCTCCCTGCGCTCTCCTTCATGTTAGCTGATGTCGCTGTAGTCCTGACCCACACCCAACAGAGGACCTTCGCCTTTTGCAGCACCCTCTGCCTGGTCAACTCTTCAGTCAACCCGCTGCTGTATGCACTGCGCTGTCGAGAGCTGAGAGTCGCTCTGCTGCAGTTGCACCACAGGCTGTGTGTGATCGGGAGGTGTAAAAAGTCCACAGGGGACTTGCCCCCAGTGTTACCCTCCACTGAGGACAACTGCACTGCCATCACTGAGGATGACATACCCAGGATCAGAAGCACCCGACTTAACTCGATCTCAGAAGTGGTGACCAATCAGCAGCTGAACATCAGAAAATGAGTTGAAATCAAGTATCACTTCAAGTATCACAAGTCCAGATCCCTACCATACAGCACTTAGAAATCAAGTAGTATCTGTAGAGATAGAGAAGTGTCTGTGTTTATAGCAGCGTGGTTGGGGTGTAAAAGAGACTTTGAGGAGAACTTCACTGTAGATCAATAAGCAATGGCGTCATTATATATATATATAAAAAAGTTAGATTTATATGTGAGCCTCGTCTTAAGATCATTTCTGATGGGGTGCTTATTGTCCTGTTGAATTCATACCCCCAACAAATAGGGCCATCAATGCTGTTAGCTACTGTTAATTTCTTAGCTCAGTTAGCAGTGCAGCTAGCCGCAGCACCACCAAGTGTTGGTGTTTATACTGTTAGCACACGAGTTTATAAATCTAGTCCATCTTTGAATGTTTTAAACAAAAAATCTTACAGATTGCACCTTTAAAATTAACACACAGACACCTTCCTGGTAAATTTCCCCTCATATAGGCAGCAGGCATTGTTCAGCGGACTTAATAGTAGGTTGACAAAAAAAGCCAAACACAGCTTGGGAGTGTGTCGCCGTTGCACATTGTTTATAAGGCCCATGCAAAGTTCACCACAGACTTGGACGTATGCAAGTAAACTGCAGTACGCCTAAGAAGCAGGAAAATCACTTAAGTCGAGTCTAGACTTAGAGATAAAGATCATTTCCACGTCAAAGTAAGGTTTTTGAATAAATAAATGCTTGTGCCTGGTTTTCTACTTAAGTCATACTTAAGATCAAAACTGATCATGAGTCTGTTTCATAAATGAGGAACCAAATCTTATGAGAAAGATTCATTCTCATCAAAGTATTTAGTGCTAGCAAATAACGTTACCTCAGCCTTTTTGATAGAGGCTGTCGTGGCAACATAACTACAGGTAACAGGTCATCAGCAGACATGTGGACTTGAGGCACTGTTTTTATGATGTACAACTTTACTTGACAGAAATATAAATGACTTGCAACTCGACTTGGACCTGGAAGAGACGTCTGACTCCATTTTTATGTTTGAGTATTAGATTTATTTGGGAGTTGGGAATGAGACAAGAAAAAACCCTTTATCTTTAAAAGTGACGGTGAGGTAATATTTTAAGTTTGACGAGAAATTAAGAAATAAATAAGCTTTTATGAAGTGTGTTTACATTTATTTAGCTGGATATCACTTTTTATCATACAAATGTAATTAATTGTCATAGTTTTTGAACATGTTAGAAAAATTGTGTAAAAACATTATTAGACAGGTACTATGACCTCATCTGTTCTCTTTAAAAAGACCAGATACTGCCGGTTAAGTCTGCAATCTTGAGTAAAGAAAGATCTAACTTGATTTGACTTGTTTAAAAAGAAATGACTTGGATATGCTTTGGACTTGGACCTAATGACTTGAGTCATACGCCTGGTTATCAGAAAGAAAAGTCTATAAAATGTGGTGTGTTTGTAAAACAGCTTGTAAGGAGACAATGTGACTTTTGGCAAATATATACATTTCTTTAATTGTCACAATAAGTACGACTGACACGGTATGATTATAATTTTTGTATTTTTTGATGAGCAGACGAGCTTCAGACTAGAAACAGACTCCAGTAGAACTAAAGCCTCTCATCTGCAGACATAGGTTTAGACCAGGCAAACAGCTTTTGAGGTGACGTAATGTGGCCATCTGACCCATAACCTCTCTGCTTCACATGTCAGTGCTTTAACACTCTGACTTCTATCACAAAACACTGGGTCCTGTGAACTGAAATGCTGACTCAACTTTTGGCGTTCAGAAAAATGGATTTGTTGTGCGTATGCCTGCTTATGTGCAAGGATTTGTGCAGGAACAGAGGACCCTGTGGGTCGCCTATCCTATCTGCACATGAATGCCAGGACTCCACAAAAGGCCTCATGCACGGGAGGATTTCACACAATGTTCACCGCATGAATCCAAGCAGTGTGCCGAGGTAAATGGGACACATGCCAGGAAGAGAACGAGCACAGACACTAGAACACTCTTTGCAATAGTCACAACTGGCAGCTGTGGTAAAGCACATGGATTGGCATTCACTTAAAGTCACAGGCACGTGTAGAGCAGCAAAACAGAGAATCACAGAAGTCTTACAAGTTGTTGAACTTAGGTCATCAGTTACTAAACAGAACACGTTTCAACCACCGTCTTATAATTAAAAATGATACTTGACCATACTCTATTTTGACTCATTATGTTATTTTTACATTATCATTACTTCTCCAGCAAATGCCAAAAGTTAATCTTCTTCATCGGTCATCCTTACTGTGAAGTGACAAAAGAGGGCAGCAGTCTGGTGTTTGCGATGATTTGGAAGAGCCATTTTTGTTGGAACTACTTTCGAGATGTGTTATAAGTTGTGTCACACTGTGAGGAGACTTTTTAATTATGTGTATGCTCTATTTATATGAATGAGGGTAGACTAACAAACACTTCTCAGTATAATGCAATATGATCCAAAACAGAGTACAAAATGATCATTGAGTTTGCAAAGGATTCATTTTATTTTCCTCAAATTCCGACATATAACAAGAAACAGCAGTGATGAATGTAAGTTAATGTAAGTCCATTTACCCAACTACTCTACTTAGGTACAATTTTGAGGTATTTTAAATGGGTATTTCCATTTATACTGCCACTCCTCTACATTTTGGAGGCAAACGTCCTACTTTATATTCCACTGCTTGTATCTTAAAACTTAAGTTAGTTACTTTAGAGATGGCATGGTGTATAAGGGCCAAAGAACCAAATTTTTAAATGATTTTATTTGTTCTGTAATGAGACAGAAAGAAACACTGATTCAAATAACCAGAAAAATGCAGAATATCCGATCCGGTAATTGGCCAGTCAACCCGTAGTATACACGGTTAGATTTGATATCAGATACTTTAAAGACTCTTCCTCAACTCTTAATATGCGTGACTCTCACTTTTACCATAGTAACAGTTAAACATAAGCTTTACTTGGACTCAAATTTGTCTTTTGGATACTTTTAACAACACCGCACTACGTTTTACAGAAGATGAGTAAAATAGAATTTGTGTTACATTTTACAGAAGTGCATACGATGGCTTTTTGTCTTTTCACACTCTAAGAAATTATAAAACGCCACCTTGACTGATTTTTCTGAATACTTTCCAGCAGTACAAACTAAGTCCTAACTACTCTAGATTCAATAAAAGTAGTCAATATTGCTTAAATTTACCTACAGTAATCTGTTATATATTAACAAACCAAAACACTCCAGTAAAATAGATTTTGAATCCCAGTGACAACGTCAACGTCACTTTTTCAAATCAGGGGACAGCAGATTTGATCTTACGTTATCAGTTTATCTTATGTGCATGTGAAAAAATGATCAACATCCAATCGTGAGCAGCACATACACAGCTCATCGATGGGTGGTTCATCACAGGACAATGCCAGTTTAAATGGGCGACACAAAACAATAGAACAATAGTTAGTGTGTGACTGGTGATGTGAAAACAAAAGGAAAGGTATGTAAAGCCAGATAATATCGTAAAGTCAACTATCTCAACTGAATGTTATCATACGATGCATCGAAAACACTTGTTCCTTTCAATGAGCGTCTGGATTTCTGAAATGAAAACCACAAACATTTCCAGTTTTACAGTGAATATATCATTAAAATGTCCAATGTTATTATCTGTTAATTCAATTAATTCGATTAACAATTAGTGTTCAAATTCTGTTTTCATGTGTTTTGACAACAGTAACGGTTTTATTGTAATACATTCTGTATGATTAAAGTTTAGGTTATTAACTACTTTACATTGGGTCGAGCAGTTTAATCTACAGCACCATATTATATCAGGTCGTCATAACTGTGGCTAATCCAAGAGGTGGAGATGATCTAGCTGAACAACATTTCATCTTCCAGTTTATCATAAAAACACTCAGAGCTGGTTCTCACTTCAAAGCATGAAAAATTGTTATCTGAGATGTGACTAAAGCTGTCGGGTAAATTAATTGTATATACATAAAATGAAAATACTCAAGCAAAGCACAAATACCTCAAATGTGTACTTAAGTAAATACATTGAGTGAACACATGTTCATGATTTTAATGACGTCTGGTCACTATTGTATTGTGTGATTAAGCTCTCTTTAACACAACCTTTCTGCTCAGGGACTCCAGGTCAACATCAGCATGCACCCATGCTGGGTCAGTGTAAAAAGGTACCTATCTGGGTAAATTATATATCCACAGACGTTGTATTTAGTTCGCAGAGAATGTAAGGGAGCGTGCCTATGTTCCCTCAGCCCAATGTTCCCACATTTCTAAGACTTTTTTTTTCTTTTTCCAAAATTAGTCCCTATTATCCCACATTTCCTTTTTCATAAATTTGTATCAGATTTTATCCCCCTTTCTCCCAATTTGGCAGCCAATTACACCCAACCCATTATCCAGTAGCAATGGACTACAGATGGAATGTAGCTTTTAGTTAAATCTGGTGCGCCCATCTCTTTCTTTATTGCAAACTTTTTATGTAAGTGCATTGTCCTTTAAATAAACAAACTAAACCAAGTAGCACAGAGGCCTCGCACTGATTAGCTTCCGGTCAGATCAGTTGAACGAAGTGCAGCAACCCCTAACCCTGGAGCACTTCATTTGTATGATTTTTTTTCCTTTGTGATTGCAATTGTCCTGCTATATCTTCTCACTTTAATTTGTTGTGTTCCCGTTTTTGTCAATTTTGAACTTTTTATTTGGATAAGTCTCCACAAATACAACTTTTGATGAAGTGTACCAGAGAATGGCTGATGTGTTAATAGTTGCCATTATTTCTATTTTCCTTCTGATTCTTTTACTTTACATGAGCCCTGCACTCAGCTATGACCCGGCCCTGAACCCTAACCTTAACCGTAACCCTCCCTAGACTCTAATTTTAACCCTCCCTTGGCCCGGGCCTTAAGTTTAACCATCACCAGAGCTCCAGTCTGATTTCTTAACCTTAAATTATTTTTTACTTACTTTCATCATCGTTTTTTCTTTTCTTTTTTCTATTATAATTTCCCCCTTTTTTGGCTGTGACTTCCTATAATTTCAGGTTATTTCATGAGATAATTTAAGTTGAGACCTGTGTCAGTGCTTAATTGGGCTTCTAGGAGCTTGCTATCCCCATTACCTAACCCTAAGGGAAAAGTAGGAACACAAGACCTAATTTTGAAAATGTTTTAGAAATGTGGGAACATAGGGATGACCCCCAAATGGGGAAGCGTGCTATCTGTTGACATGCGATCGGAAAATAATAAAAATCTGCCTTCTACTGAAGGAGATTAAAGTCTAACATCTATTTGGAGTTCCTTCTTCATCTACTTGATTTACCTGAGCACCACCACCAGACGTCTCGTGAACCTTCAATTTGAGTTCAACGGAAAGCAGTCAGCGGACAGCAAGCGGGGTTGTACGGAGGACGTCGTAGCGTAAAAACGACAAAATCGAGAACAAAATCGATATCGATTCTAGTTTGTATTACGTTCTATATTCTACGTGTAAGTATTCATGACAAATTACGAACCAGGACGGTGAAAGAAATGAAATAAAATGTTCGAGAGAGTTGAGAACCCCCCCTATTTCCGACAATGGTACAATCTGCCATTGTGACGTTTTAAAAATTCGGCAGGCAGGGTCGGCAGTTGGCTCAGCACTCAGAGAAGAAAATCCGTTGTTGTGGAGAGGAAGAAAGGCTGAAGAAATCCGAGGAACGCAAAACGGACAAACCACGAGCGTCAACCCCCATTATTTTGCGGGTCGTTTTTCCTCCAACTTGTTTTTTCGCGTTTTGTGTAGCTAAAATGGCTTGTGGAGCTACGTTAAAGCGGTCGATGGAGTTCGAGGCCCTCCTCAGTCCTCAGTCTCCCAAGCGGAGAAGGTGCAATCCACTACCGGGGACTCCTAGCACTCCGTCCCCGCAAAGATGCAACCTCCGTCCCCAAGTCGACAGCCCAACGCATTCGATGTCCCCTCAGTCGATCGGAGGCGAACACAGGCTCACTCCAGGTATGGATTTAAGACCGAATTGGTATTTTTTCCTGCGTTTCAGGGTGGGTGTCATGGGGGAGGGGGTTTGGGTGGAGAGGAATGGATAGCTAGCTAGTTGAGAGAATCAGAATGGGGGTTGGAGGCTAAACGTTAGCTTAGCTAAGCTAACGCCAGGAAGGGGAACGTCGTCGCTAAGTTGCCGAAACAGATCGTATTACTAATCACAATTAATCAGTAGACGCACTAAAGCAAGAGTGGATGTGCAACTATGTGTTTTTGTTGGTGGCATCATGCCAGCTCATTGTATTGTAGCACAGTTGGCTTGGTTAGCATACATATACTTCACATTTGCTAATGAAAATGCTGCATTCAAAGTTCTTCCCATTGCTAAATCAAATGGTATTTCTTGCACTCGGGATAAGAAATATCCCGAATAACTAGCATGTGCAATCTGCAGCTGTAGTATGGAATATAACATTTCATCTGCTCAATGAAATATTAATTTTCAAATTGATGGGATTAAACAAAAGAGCCTCTCATACTTGAACACCTGGGTGACAATCTATCCTGTGGGCTCTCTTGAGAAGAACAAATGGCATCTCAGCAGCAGGCACATCATTGCAGGATGTTAATTAGGAGCTGCCTGGGTAATGTTCCTTGGCTTTAGTGCCACAATTGTCTAACACTGAGGTGGGGGTTACCATCACGCACCACAACCATTTCTTTTTCCTCCTCAGGCCTGGAGGGCATTGTTCATTTCCTTTATGTCTGTACTCCACACTCCCATTGACTTGGCAAGCTCCGCTGTGAGTGCTGGACGGGTGTGGGGTGCACAAGTAGACACAAGATAATTACCTAGACGTCTTCACTGTGATCCACTGAGGCTTATTGTATGTGCCAGTCACTCCGATCGGGGAGAATGATAGCAGTGAGGCCTAATCCTTAACGCTTTTTGAGTTTTAATTAAAAAAAAAACTGCTGGATGTCCTTGAATTTATTTGATCACTTCATTGCTGTGATATGTGAGAGGGATTAAAGGATACAGGCAGTTGCACTACCTGTGCTAAGCTATGCTGTTAACTCCTAGATTACCATCATGTGCACCCCACTGCATATGGCACAGCAATTTGTAAAGCACATGGTTGCTTATGGTGCTACTAGGTTCTCCCCTTGCTATGAAGGATATCGCCTTCCATCCTACAGCTAAATGACAATTCCAGGGACGGCGACAATTGGTAAAATGGCACCAGCCCACCAGCCAAATGTTGACAAAAAACAGTGGCTGGTGAATTTGAATATCTATCTATCAGTGGCTGATAGTTGTTCACATTTGGAAAAAAAAAATATTTCCCACCCTTGTGATGAAATTCATAATGCGTGGATGCATTCCTGTTCTTAGTGACTGTTTGGAGAGGAAGTGTTATGATTTGGGAGGCATAGTTCCGTCATATTTACGAAGTGGTGCAATGTCATGTGTCATATTTTCAACATGACCAACTATGGCTGGGGCAAATGCTATGTTGCTGCTGCATCACCCAGGCAACATCCCCCCATATAATAGTTCTGTGCTTCCCGACTCTCGGGTTTCAGTTGGCATTCTTGATGGAGGATTTACCTGAAATATGAAAGTGCAATGTGAGCCACAAGGGAGGATTATTTTCATTAAGACAAAAAAGTCTAACAAGAGCCCACATTGTCCAGACGTTCCTACTGCCAGTGGTTCTCAATCCTTTTGAGCCACAACCTCTTAGAAACACAAGCAAACAACGTATAAAGACAATCTTGTGTGTGTGTGTGTGTGTGTGTGTGTGTGTGTGTGACAAAGAGATCAAAATCTAGTTTAAGACTATTTGTATCATTGGACCGGCCATTGTGATGTAAAAACTAGTCTCCCCAATCTAAAATGTGTAATAATATTCCGACCTCCAGGCTGAGAATCGATGATATAAGCGACACAGCACATTTTGTGAGGTATGTATTCTTGTGAAGCATACATACACACTCGCACAAATGTAGGTGTTGATGGTGACGCGTCACAGCTGGCTTCCTGTGAAATGTCTTCATTTCTGCTTCTGGTGAACTTTGTAACTCATTCTGGTTAGCCAAAATATTTCTTTTGATTTGGCAGTGTTTTCTTTACAAGGAGGTACAGGACAGTCCTTCACAGTTGCAGATCCTTGTAGGTGAAGACATATTTTCTTGCTCCAGATATTGCTCACGGCATTCATGCAATCTGACTTCCTTATCCTTACAAAGCGGTATGCGTATTCTATTTCAGTAAACAAAATAAATCATTAGTATCTACATTTTCCGAGTAGTCTGGTCCGACATTGCTTATCTAGCCTGTACCTTATGTTAAGAATCCATCGGGCCCCTTGTGCGTTCCAATTCTTTCAGGACGCCTCTGCCGAGCTGACTTATAGCACAGCAGCTGCTGGGGTGAAGTAATGTAGATTTGTCTGCTGCAGACATGAGGTCCAGATACAAGGTATTCTACTCACCTTCACCCAGAAAGAGGCCCCTCCTGGGACTGGCACTGCGAGCCTGCCTTTCTGCTGCGGTTTGCCAAGTGAAAGCAGTTTTGTATTTAGCAAAAGGTCAGCTGTCATCCCTCCCACCCGTCTCTACCCACACATGCTTTCCAGCTAGTCAGGTTTGCTTGTGGTGAACAAGGCTGTGTGTGCAGGACACAGGGATCTCACACCGCCATGGTATCTTTAAGTAATTATTTCATAATGTAGATAGGATCGCCCAGCCTGTTCTCACCTACCCCATTCTTTGAGGTGCCAGTCCAGGCTTGTGCTTGGGTCAAATTTCCAGTTACAGATGAGTTTGTTGTTTTCCTTTTTTGATATGTCGTAACGATGAACGCTGGCGAGTTCAGGCTGTAAAACTGCGGTCAGGCTACGTTTTCCAACTATCCTGGGCTAAAATTTGCCTGCTGTCTGGTCAGGAACTGTACATTTTCAGGTTATGGAAATATCGAAACCACTTTCGTATGACTGATGTTGTATTACCTTTTTTGTCAACAATTGGCTTGGCTTTGAGGATAAGTTATGTTCCTGTCCACCACGATTGCTTTTGTGCCCCTTGTTTCCACTCATTTCATTTTCATTTCAAACAACCGCTCACGTAAAGAAATCAGTGTGCACTTCATACGCAAGGCCAAAGACTGCAGGCTGACTCGCTGATTGGCTACTATATCTATCCATGTCAAGTGATAGATATAGTAGTTTATCCTCGTTACCAACGTATTTTTACGACTATCCCATATTGAAGATTGCCTTATGGCCCAGCCTTAGCTGCTATCTCTAATTTCTGCTGTTTTCCAACAGTGGACACTTTTAGGTTCTTCACTGCAGAAGAGCAACTTGACCTGTAATACATAACATGCTACCTCTTGGTAGTTGGGACATTTGAGCCACCTCCCCCCACAATCCTTTAGTGGTTTAGGGTGAAATTAAATGAGTCAGCTTTGTTTTCTCCCCACCACCATGTCCAATCTATCCAGCCGATCTCCCTTTCGTATTCACTGTTTAGCCTGTGCCTAAGCCTTTTAGCCAAGGCTTTCTTCCCTGTGCTCCCCTGGCTCCCGGAAGTCTCTGTGATTGATTGCTTGGCCTGGTTGTGGCAGGGTCATTGTTGCCAAGCAACGCCTACAGTTGAGCCACTAGTAGTTGGCAGAGCTGGAAGTGACATGCAGAAGGAGAGGGTTTTCACTCGCCAGTCAGATGTCCAACTACCTTGAGTTAGAAATTAACTGTCAAGAAAATAATGTTTAGGTTTTAGTTGTCTCTTGAGCTCGTATCGTACTCTTTCTCACTGATACGTCGTTGTCACATTTCTAACAGGTTTTCCCCCAGGAAATTGGTAAGCGGAGGTGTTAAGCGCTCCCACCCCACCAACCGAAAACATAACAAAACAAGAGACATAAATGAAGTGGGGTTGTCTTATTGATATTGTCTTACTTGAGATTAATATGTGTTGTCGGAGTAGCGTCACTGCTTGTAGTCCTCTGAGAAGGTCTTAATTTCTTTTGCATATAAACACACACTAAAAATGCCAGGTTTATCATAGCCAGTTATTTGATTATCATAAAAATCTGCATATTAAAAATTTATTAAAATAGAAGTGGTGCAGTGTAGGAATCAAACCCGTTTCCTGTCAATTTTATTTAAACTACCGGCTATTTATTTATTTGGCCTTTTACATGGCTTTATTGATAGTGCAGGCTCAAGGTATAACAGAAAACAGGATGAGACAGCGAGGCAGTGACATGCAGCAAAGGACCCCGGGCTGGGAATTGAACCTGGGTCACTGCAGCAAGGACAAAGTCTCTGTACATGGGACGCCTGCTCTACCAACTGAGCTAAATGGCAACCCAAACAACCAGCTATTTTGTGAAAAATCTGAGCTGAGATCACAGCTTTGTTTGCTTTTCCAGACCTATTTTAGTTATTGTTGATGCTTTTTTCTGGAAATCTACTAGTTGATTCAGTCCTAGTTGCAGCCTCTTTGTGGGTTGGGAATAATGATGTTCTTTCTGCCATGACACGGCTTTATTAAGAGTGTAAAGCCCAGTGGTAGCTAAAGAAACTCAGATTAGGCTCCTGCATTGTTAATGCTCAAAGGTTTCAGAGGCCACATACTGCAAGAGGAGGGATCTAAATGCACGACCGACATGGTTTTCTTAAAATGGCTCTTTGGGGAAGATCCTGCTTTCCTCACCACCCAAACAAGCTTACTGATGAGCAGGCCGGGGTGGCAACATGGCCTCCAGCTCCCTCCCCACCCAAGATAAATGAGGCACGGCTGTCCAGATAGAGGTGCAACATGTGTAGAGACTTCGCCTCCTGTATGTATTGAATAAAGATAAAGTCTCTCGTCTACATTTTGGTTATCAGCCCTGGTTGAGGCCATGGTGTTTCTGTCTTGTTTTTCCCAGGACTTTTTTGAACTTTAACCTTATAATAAGATATGTGTGGGCTTGACTGTGACTCATGTCTAAGCTGTTTTGACGCTGGACAGCAGGGTAAGGGTCATCCTGAGCAGGAAACATTGGCAATGATAAGTGGCTCATTGAAACACATTTTCTTGACCCCCCCATAGATTTATGCATGTTTACAAAAGTATCTGTATAACCTTTATTTAATAATGTCCATATTGCGTCCTTATATATTTTTACATTAATCTATGAATTATGTATGAATTTTAGGGCTACAGCTAATTCTATTCTTTTTATCGATTGAACGCACAGTCCATTCATCTTACTCAGGCAGCTTTACTCACGTTTTGTTTAGTCACGTTCAGGAGTTTCCTTCATCACTGTCTGACCACTTTCCCAAAAGTTAAAGCGGCATCCGACAAAAGGAAACACACCTTCAGTGAAATAATGCATTTGTCTTAATTTAACCATTGTTTGAAACTTTTGCGACAATGTCAGTGATTTAAAGACATGATGCAGAAATTTCACCAACTCATCATTTATTTGATAAACGGGTTAATTGTTTAATTAATAAAACATTAGGTGGTGAAAAAACCCATATGCAATTTTCAAGAGTTTGTGGTTAAATCACAGATGCCTTGTTTTTTCAATTTGACAATCCAAAGCCACACACATTGATTTAAAAAAAAAAAAAAGATCATGTTAGACTAAGAAAAGCTGCAAATAATCATAATTAAAAACTGGGCCAATTAATTTGTTGCCATTTTTCTGGTCAAAGTTATCATTTTGTTTTTTGCAGACTTCAGAGATGATGAAAGCAGCAGTCTTTGTGATACAAAAAAAACAAAAATTCACATGACGCTCGTCATGGTGTACATAATGTATACTCATTGTTGGTTTACAAGTACGACATGTCAGCTGTTAGTGTAAGACACTACCCCAAACATAAGTCTTGGATCTTGGCGCTTCCTTGAATGTACCAACACAAACAGCCAAAATAAAGGCATTGTTGATCCACCAGTGCACTCAAACTGAAACAGAAATTTAGTGTGTTATGACAGGCAACGTGACAGGTGATTGTCAGTGTGTGCGAAGAGCCACATTTTTTTCGAGAGCCTTGTTAACTGCACCCACTTAGATACTGGTTAACCGTGTTCGCATGTAGTTTTTGTTATTTTATCATGTGGGCTTGGTTGCCAGTTTTCTCGTTTGGTTTCTGTCCTTATTTACAGTTTTCCGAGATTAAATGATTGTGATACCAGGATGCCGGCAGTTCTGAAAGAAAAACATCCTCAGTCACGTCCCCGGATGAACAACAATTTACTAAAACTATTGTTCTTCACATTAAAATAAAGCTTTTCTATTTATCCTAATTGTGTCAGCAGATACTATTAAGTACATGTGCTTTACCTTTTCTTCACAATGGGAATGGGTGACTATCATATGAAGTAATGTGATTTATTAGGGTGGTACCCATACAGTATGTAGTTGGCCAGTAGCTGTACTGTAACACCTTTCAGTTTGACCGCAAGCGCTGGTAATCATGTTTAGCATGTAGTGACTCCTGTTATACATCCTCTGTATCTCAAGGATCAGGATGCTTTACTGTACATCCACAAAAAACCCAATCATCTCTTCAGCCACTGAACAGGCTGCAGAAGAATGAGAGGCTTTTACTTTGTAAAGAACACTGATTCATGTAGAAGCCTTAATGTTAAAGCTTTTTCACCAACTGTAGCTTGGTACGATGCAGGCGCCATGGAAAAACGTTGGAAGAGAAGTGAAAGTGATGCAGTCACAGGACCATAAAGTGTGTCTTCAGTCAGCTGTGTGTGTGTGTTTGTATAACAGCTGTCGCAGGTATGTTACGAATGTGAGTGTTTCACACTTCTACTTCCTGTCGTGTTTTGTAACCCATATTAGGCGTTGGAGAGCACAGAACCGTTCATGCAGGAATACAGACGGCGCTGAATGAATGTTGTTGTTGTGGGCGTGTGAAAGAACACATTTAAAGCTTGACTAATACAAATATAGACTTTTAATTCTTGTAATTAGTCACTGTTCATCTCACTGAGTACAAAACAACATCAACTCGGTGATCAAATTAAGTGAGAAAGTTGTGAATGCATTTGCTCCAGCAGCCCACTGGGAGCGCTGCCAAACAACTGGAATATTGTAGTAAGCCACCACGGTAAAACAGTATGTGACATTTGGGTGTTTGTTTTTCTTTTCTGGTTTTAACATTTCGTCCGTGTTTCTGTTTGCTCCCTACAGAGCAGATCTTCCAGAACCTCCGTCAGGAGTACAGCCGGATGCAGAGGCGGCGGCAGCTGGAAGGGGCCTTCAACCAGACTGAGGCCTGTAGCTCCAGCGATGCCCCCAGTCCCAGTTCTTCCCTCAACGCTCCCAGCTCCCCACCAGGTAGGAGAACTTACTGTTGGCCGTACACACACAAATTGTTGTCTTGTGGTCAGGCACAGCTCTCATGTGGGTACAGGATGTCTCCCCTGTTTGAACCAGATGCTAAATATGTTCAGTTAGGGCAGCTGTTGATTTATCTAGGTCCGACCGTCCAGTTATAGAACTGCCTCTCTTTAACTATTGAGTGCAACTTTTAGTCGTCATTTTAGACCATTTGGAGTCTTTCAGAGGGCTTTAGGAGTGTGTCAGAACCTCTGCAGGTAAGAATTTTTACTACACAGTTAATCAGCTTGTTTCTTTGTGGTAAGCAAGTGCTTTAACATGGAAGGGACCGCCTGCTAAGACATCAAAATCTTCCTAAAAACAAAGTTGCATCTCTGTAAGCTTTATTTAGGTTTGTGCAGTTGCCTAAACACTAGTTACAAATGATTAGGTAATTAATTCTGCACAGCCTGTGAACAGACCCACATGACCAACTCAAGTCTCAAGAGACGGGCTTCTGCTGCTCATCAAAACAAACACAAGGGCCGAGAGATTGTGATTCCAGATGTGACTTTAGGGAAAATGTTTTGGTCTTTTATTTTATTTGGTGCCAAATCCAGCCCACCCCATTAATGGAGATGTCTTTTACATGTGAGAAAGTTCTACTATTTTCATCCTCTCAAAATAATGTCACATGTGATGTATTTGTTTCAGATGGAACTCCAATTAAGCTGTACTTTCATTCAAGCATCATATCTGAAATAATAATAAATCAAACTTCTATGACGTGAACCAGCGTCATAGAATAATTTACTCTACTCTGATTATGTGAAGAGTTAAAAAAGGATGGAAGTTGTCAAAATCACTGACCATTAAACCCCAAAAATAAAAACTTCAGTTGGATTCTTATTATGTACTGAAAGTTCCATCATCCACCTTCTGCTGGCACCTGTAATGTTTTCGTTTCAGTCCACTGTGTTTATTCATATTGATAGCCATGGTACATTTGCTCCTCTTTGGGAACATATTTGTGCTGCAGCAATAGTGGTGCAGTGTTGAGCACCATTTGGCAGTTAGGAAGCGATATGTAATCCAAGCCCCAGTCCTTCAGGCTCCTGTGTTTTTCCCCTCTCGCTCTGCAGGATGGTCTCATAGATCACACTGACTGCACTGTTACTAACCCGGCCTCTTTCTGTCTCTGAGACAGCCATTAAACCTTCACGCCCTGCCATCCTCGCCTGTGATTTACAAACATTTTAGTCTGACCGGCTCGTAGCAGACCTCAAAGACCACTGGGTAAAGAATCGTTTAGCTAAAGTCGGCTCAAGCCGCACAGAGGCTGAGACATTGGGGACGCTCGGAGAAACAGCTCACATTAGTGCTGCATGACCCTGTTGGCTGGCAGAGGTGAGAGACGACTGGAAGCAAAGCTGTAAATTCGCACCTGGCCGAGCACCTATTTCTGGAGGGAGAACATTTCAGTCTGACTTATGGCTGTGCCGCAGATGTGAGTGATTCAGCGGTTTCATAGCTGATCTGATGTTCTGTTTCTCAGGTGCCTCGAGGAAGGACCAGCCGTCGTTTACACTGAAGCAGGTGAGCTACCTGTGCGAGCGGCTGCTTAAAGACCACGAGGAGAAGATCCGGGAGGAGTACGAACAGATCCTTAACACAAAACTCGCAGGTAATCAACGTTCCTCTTTGGACATTAATAAAACTGGAGGTTTTATAGCGACTTTCATATTTCATCTGGACAGCACGTTTTTACAATCTGGCAGTGACGTACGGTTAAATGTGCAATAAGAAACATCCTTCCGCCTCCCGTATGAATATCTTTTCATATTATAACTGATAACATCTGCAGTGCTGGCACCCGTGGCTCCCTCAGAGTTTATATATGCCTCTAAATGCCAAGACTGTAAACGGGCAGGGAACAAAAAATATCAAGATGGAATGATTTTATTCAGCAGCAGATGTAAAACTGTATTCAGAGCACGTCCACATTTTTAGTTGGTTAAAGTCAAAGAAACACATTTTTCTTTTTGGCCCTCGCTGCCCACTAAACTGGCATTTTGTCACCTGAGATTTGCCAGAGTCTATAAATTCTAAAATGCTAGCGTATGATGCATACAGGGAGTCTGCCCAGTGAGGTTTGGGGGAGGCACATGGAAATAGACTAATGTCAAGACTTTAGACACTGTGATCATTTCTGTGATCACTTGTAAATGTCAATGCAACCGATCACACCACATAGCTGTTGTTGTGCTCCTGTTCATGTTTACTTAGTCAGACATCTTGACTGTAAAATAACAGCTGGATCAGCAGCAGCTTGGGTAGATGCCAGTGCAAGATTAATTTATTTGGAACGTTCTGTTTTCTTATAGCAAATGCAAAAAACTTAAAATGAAAACGGCTAAATGTGAGTTCGACTGAGTTTGAGCACAGTATAGATGAAAACAGAGAGTGAGTGGAGACTGAACACAGGTTAAATAAGCTGAGACTTTGATTTGCATAGTTTTGTTGTATCAGCTGAAATGTGGCGGAGAAAAGGAAATGCAGCCATTTTCCAGTTCTGCATGGTGTTGCACCAGCAAACATGGCCTATTTTCAACATATTTTTAACTTAAGCAGAATGTGAAGTCTGTCCGAACATTTCAAGGTTTATTTTAGATGTAAGCTTCTCAGATGTTGTGCTGCAAAGTGTTCAAAGACAAGTACGAGATACAAAACAGTTGAAACATAATTTTCTGCGACAGTATTTTATTTGGTTTGGACGTTATGCCAGATTAGTTAAAATGAAAATTCCATCTCTGTGGCTTTAAACATCAACATAACTTTGGTGTCCAACCAACTAATTCCAACATATCTTTAGTGTGGACAAGAGAACTGCAGGCAGCCATATTTATGAGAAGACCTTTTTCATTTTCACATGATTACTGTGTCTTAAAGACTTGGTGAAAATGTCCTGTTGTTAAATCTACATCCTCACTTTCTTCTTCCTGTTTTTCCAGAACAATATGAATCTTTTGTGAAATTCACACAAGACCAGATCATGCGAAGATACGGCGCCCGGCCTGCTAGTTGTAAGTATCTTAAACTGCGAGTTTTCAGAGATAATCCCTGTACATTTCTTGTTTTATCATCCCTCTCTTGGTAGATCTGATGGTTATGGTGTCTAACCGCAGCACTTACCTACAGTATCAATCATTTTCTGTTTCAGATGTCTCCTGAACTCACACGATGAGACCTCCCCCCCCCGGCTTCCTCTCACAAGATGGCTGCTCTTCTACTGCCCCGTTCCCTCTTGATTTTCATTTTATTTACCAATCCCCCCCCTCCATCTCAAAATGTTTGGGTGCCATGGTTTATCCTCCTTTTTAATCCAAAAGTTGATTTCTTACTTCGAAACTATTGCTGCTGGCCAAAAGTCAGAAGAATCTGAAAGATAAACAATGTTTGAAGCCCAACCCTTTTTTCTTTTTTTTTTTTTGCTCTTTTCCTTGTTGATATACTCTTTCTGGAAATCCTGACTAAAGCAGATCTGTGTCAAATCTCTTGCCGGCGCTGTAGAAAAAGCTTATTGGCTCATGTGATCATCCTGTATAACCTTTCCAGCAGCTGTATTTAAAGGCTCCTGCTTCTCACGTTGTCCCACTTCTCCCTCCCTCCCTCCTCCCTCCTCCCTCCTCACAGCTCTTTACCTGAGAATGTGGATTTTTCTCCCTTTTGAAAAAAATAAAAGTTCTGTGATTAAAATCTGTTGTCTTAGATGTTTTTTTTAATGTGTGTTTTCAGCAGTAATGGAACTTGACGAATCAATTGTGCTGCAAGGTCGATGCGGTCCTGAAGCTTTCGATTGGATAACATGATCAAGTTAAGCCGATTGTCATAGTTGTAGATTTTTTACATTTCCGTTTCCTGAAGCCAGTGGCTCCCAAACGGTGTGCCTCGAACTATAGATTATTATTGCTATACATAAATATACAACAAGTAATGAGTTTTAAAAGCTTTCAGGGAAAATATTTTTTAAATGTTATAGGGAGATTTTGCTCTGATGTGAATACAGTTGTGTCTTCAGATTACGGCTCGTCGTGGGCATGAAAAGTTTGAAAACCACCACTGTAAGCACCTAAAGGACTTCACCATCGGTGTGAACTTTTACAAATAAGATGAGCTTGGAAACTAGTTCAGGCTACAGTCTCACCCAAATCTGAAACCTGAACATTTATTTTGAAACAAAGTATTAGTTGTTTGAGTCTTGTTTGAATTTTTCAAGCACAAAATTAGATTTGTCTCTCAAAATTAATTGAGATTTTTTGTTTTCCAACTCTAAACATTCAACTGAAAAATAGTATGAGTTTCACAAATGGTATTTCTGGTAGGAAAAATATAGAAAACACAAAATTAAATATGAAAAAGTCACATAACATGAAAGTGCACAGAGACAAGAATTAGTTACACATGTGAGAACAGACAAGTAATTAGATTAACAGTGAGAATTGTTAGTTGCAAACTGAATCTCACCAGAAGATCCAAAAGATCATGTTAATTTCTAACAGAAGAAAAACACAAATTACAAATACATGTCCAGTATTTTATTTTGTAGCAGCCTGGATGTAAACATCTAAAGCCATGTTTTATTCTTCTTATTTGTAGACTCTAGTGCCCCCCTGTGGCGCAGGTCGGGTAATGCATCACTTATAATAAAATAGACTTGAGGCTGTGTGCACTTAACTGAATTGAACAACGTAATGTATCAGAATATATGACTCTGGATCCAACGTGATTAGATTTTATTGCCTTTTCCCTGTGTGTGTGTGTGTGTGTGTGTGTGTGTGTGTGTGTGTTTGAGTGTGTGTGAAATTGTCCCTGATCCTCCACCTCTTCCGTGACGTCACGGCCCTCAGGTGTGGCGGGGGAACAGGTAGGCTGCTGTTGCTGTCGTACAGACTTCTGTGTCGCTGCTGTTGTGTGAGACTCTGCTGTGGCTCAGTGAACGACGGGGGCGACTTCAGAGGGTTTTTGTTTGGGGCGAGGAAGGAAGTTTGTTGCAGGAAAAAGCGATGAAAGGTCTATAATTATCTCCAAGAGCGTGGCTTCTTTTTTTTCTCCTCCTTCTTCTCTCCCCTCCGACCTCCCAGGGACAGTCGGGACTCCTCTCTTGGCTGTGTGGAAACATGGAGGAGCGCTGCTGAAGTCGTTTATTGAACAGTGTTTTTTTTTTAGAAACCGTGTGAACCTTTTCTTGCGCTGCTCGTTCACACTGAGCTGCTGCTGCTGCGGGTTCGATCGAGGAGTCGATATCGGATGAGTTTTTCGCGGAGCCAATCTGCACTCTTCCTGTTGAAGGTTTAAGGTGAGTGAGGCCGGAGTTAAGCTGCGTTCAATGGACGCCAAAAAAAACAAATATTAGGACAGGAGCCTGAAGTGGACTGTGTTCCAATAGTCCGGGATCAGAGGGACATTATCACTATGTGATTGAGGTTTTTTTTTTTTTAATCTTCAGCAACGCCCAGTCAACAGGAAACGCTGAAATAACAGGCTGCAAGTCACTGTGAGAAGCTGCTGCTGTGTACTGTAACTGTATTCTCTGTCAGATTGTGTCCAATATGGAGAATAACTTACTTTAAAAACAAGTGCAGTCTCCTTCCAGCTGTTGAAACGGGAAGGAGTCCATGATTAATGACAGAACACGTGATTTTTGTACGTGTTGAAAAGTCCAATTCAGCAAGGAAGTGTGTTTAAGTACATTTTAAACAGGAACATTTAATATGATAATAATAATTATAATAAACTTTATTTATATATTATATATCACCAGGATAGACAAGCCAAACACAAGGAAGCCCAGCCTGAGGTGAGCTTAGACAAGAAGAAGAGGAAGAAGAAGAAGAAAGTATTAAAAAAACACAAAGTTAAATGCATAAAGAAAAAAAGGAGAGCGAGAGGAAAATCAACCCACAGAGATGATAAAAGAATAATAATAACAGGCGATAACAGCGTCACATCAGAGGAGTTAAGAACAGATACAAAGAGTACGAGCAGTAAAAAGAATAAAGGGTAATGCATAGATTTTTTTAAAAAGTTTATTGTTATCTTTATATTCCAGTCAATGCTGTGGGTTCATGTGAACAGCCACGTTTTGAATTTCTAATCAGAAAGATTTCATTCATAGTTGAAAAAGTATTGAACATGTAACAGCAGAAAGTTTGATGCAGTTGTTCGTGGATAAAATAACTGAACAGGAATCTAAAAGAAAATGAAATACCTGATAAATCAAAGTAGTTTCATCACATTGATGCAAAAAAGAATCCTATTAAATCCACTAACAATGAGCACATACACACAGAGATGTTAAAATAATTGCTTCCAGGGCAAACACAGAGTACATCTATCTACTGGAACACAAATGCATCATCTTGAGGTGTGTGTGTGTGTGTGTGTGTGTGTGTGTGTGTGTGTGTGTGTGTGTCCATCACTAAGTCTTGATCTGCTGCGCAGGCCCGGAGCAGTGATGGGGGACATCGACCTCGAGCAGCAGGAGCCGTTTCCCGTGGACCGAGATGGGAGACGAGTCCGGGACGAGCCCGACGGCGGCAGAAAGATGGGGTGCTGCGAGAAGTTCCAGCAGTCCGTCTCCAAATGGATGCTGCCGGAGGACAACCGCAGCAAGTACCTGGAGCGGGCCAACTGCTGCCCGCCTCCCATCTTCATCATCCTCATCAGTATTGCAGAGGTAGCACTGCCCTGAATGTAACACACCGCACAACATGCTGTATGAGCTGATCAGTATGGATTGTGTGGATCTAATTATACACTGCAGCCTACATTTGGCTTATAGCTGCCGTGGTTGTTAATTACTGTATAGATCTGCTGTGATTGCATTAAGCAGAGCAGATACGGGAGTGAAGTTATGGAGGACAGAGTCGGATATCTTTGGATCGGGAGCTCTAGGAAATAATCAGCCCGTTTGTGGCCGCAGTGTCTGAGAATGACAAAGCTCTAAAACTGTGACGCTCTTGTTCATCCGCGAGTTTCTTTTTCCTTTTCCTGGCATCTGCGCCGCCTCCTCTGAATGTCCCGATTCATCAAGTGCAGTCTTCGCTAAATAAGAGGCAGTAGGCACAGTGTCAATGAAAACACTGAGCGGTGGGTTTAGGGTTTGAGCTCGTACAGTCGAGTCTGACTGGAGGGATTCAGAGACGCTTTTTTTCTGAATGTGTGAACAGAAAAAGGCCTCTGTGTTTTTTTTGTGACTTTATAGATTCAGGTACATAAAAACATCTGGTGTGTGTGTGTGTGTGTGT
>CAEMYA010000130.1:1577314-1602601 GCA_903131615.1 Diplodus sargus
GTGTGTGTGTGTGTGTGTGTGTGTGTGTGTGTGTGTGTGTGGAGGGTCAGTGGGCGATTTGTTGAAACAGCAGAAGCTGTGGCCTCTTTTTACCTAAAACTATGGCTTCAAAGGAAGGTGGACTGAAAATTTCACCTCAATTTAAAGGGACAGTTCAAAAAATGCATGTTTTACCTCTAACCTGTAGAGCTTTTGTATCCATCTAGATTGTTTTGGTGTGAGTGGCTGATATTTGGAGATATCAGCCGTAGAAAGTCTTCCTTCTCTCGTAGCCAGTTAGACTTTTGCAGAAATCGTCACCTGGTCACTCATGATAATCCCTCAGAGCTCGCTGTGTGCAGTTTCACATGAGAACTGTTTTGTTATCGTGTCACCGTCCAGAAGGAAGCCGACATCCTCTCACGGGCGAGGAGGACGCCATCGATGTTTACATCCCGCGCTGTCATGAGGATAAGCGTTTCCTGATACAGTGTAGCTCGGTAGCTCCTGCATGAAACTGCAAACAGAAAGATCTGTAGATTATCTCGAGTAACTACTAACGATATCCCCAAAAACTTGGCAACTCACGCTGAAACAGTGTAGGTCGATTAATGGCAGTAAAGGTAAGAGGAAAATGTGAACTGTCCCTTTAAGCTATGCCAACAGGAATGTCTGTGTTTTAAACAAACAGCGGGAAGTTCCAGAAGTATTAGTCGTCGTGTCTTTTTGTTGAAGTTGTCAAAAAAAACTTCCCCACGTGTGTTCCACACTGTTATGAAATATACACCTATGTACTGGTATCGTTTAAAATGAAATAAATTAATAGCAACAATGAAGTAATAAAGTGAGACAGCAACAACTTACTTTACCCCGGTTCAGCATTAATTACAAATTAAGAAAACAAAACATTAAAAAGTCACATGTCGCTTATGAATGTCACATCGGTGGCCTTCGAAGATAGAATATGCACATTTTCCACATTAAGATGTCTAAAAAAACGACCTGTGTTATATATGTGGTTGCGTTGTGTTATCACAAGTGTTTCTAACAATATTCAAACCCAGTGTGTTTCATTTGGTAGCCGGGGAAACATCAGGTGATACACCAGAGAGTGACGAAGGTGGTCTGCAAACCTGACCGAGCGTAATAAAACTTTAAAACCTCACCACGTCACGTCGGGTATCTTTTCATCTGCTGTGGTGGTTGTTTCACAATGAAGACAACAACTCCCACGATCCAACACCACTTCAGTTTCATCAAACTATGTCTTTTGACATAGTTCTTTTTATTCAGACAGCCCTCGATTAAAACATTTCAGATCTTTTGAAATCTGCAAAATCTGCTGTTTAAAGTCAGTTTTTACCTGGTGGCTCCATGTCGCTGTCAGATTCAGATGAAGGCTGCTGCTTTACTCTTTTATCAGAGTGTTTAGCACACTGTCTGATTATACCTCAAGATGAACAGCTCACTCTTTGTAGCTCACAGATGTCCAGTGTCATTTCATTTGAATGTCTGTAAATGCTTAACTCTATATTGGTCCAGAGGAGATTGTTTCGCTGCTCCCTCGCTTTTATATTCTTACAGATACGTGCGTTCAGGCGTCCGAGCTGCACACTGGGGGATTTTACGAGCTCGGTTCAATGTACTTCAGCATCTGTATTACTGATTCGCTCTTCACAGCGTTATTTTCTCAGCTGTTTGGGGTTTAGCTTCTGCCCTCATCCCCGCTGCTGCTGCTAACCTCAAGCAGGAAGTCAGGCACCAGAACACAATTATTTGACCTACTTAAAGACTTACCTTTCGTGTGCATTCTCTGTCTGTCATTAGTTGGCGGTGTTTATCTACTACGCGGTGTGGAGGCCTCAGAAGCAGTGGGTCACCCTGGAGCAGGGCATCTGGACCAGCCCCCTCACGTACAAGCCCGAGAGCAGGCAGGAGGCATGGCGCTTCATCTCCTACATGTTTGTCCACGCCGGGTAAGACCTTTATAAGAGACCTGAATCACAATGATGAAAGCTTGAGTCAACATAGGGGGGGTGTTGACAAATTCCCTTCAATCATGGTCACGCAGTAACGATCACTTTGGTGAAGCTCTTGATCTTTTAAATTGCGTCAGAGGCGTTGATTCAATTCTGCGGTCATATTTAAGACTGCTAGATTTGTCTCTGTTTGATTTTGAAACTTCCGCCCTCGCCGCGTTACTTCATCTCAGAGTTTTCTAACTGGTGCACCACGGCCACAGCTGCAGAAGCTGAATATATTAGCTTCAAAACGAAAATCTGCCTCCATCGCTGTTTTTTAAAAATGTTTTTAAAGGGATCCCGTACATGAAAAGAATGAATGAATGAATGAGCTCAGACAGCCGCTGCCTGTGTTGTTGGCACATCTGTTCAAACACTAAAGTCATGTGATGTGGCAAGAACAAAAAAAAAAACATGAGCACATAAACCACAGGAACACAGGAAAACCAGAAATCATGAGCACACAGAAGCACATAGGAAAACTAGATTAGCAAAGAGGAACAGTGGTCACAGTCACCGCTGACAGTAGCCGGACGACGCTTGACAGGATGTTTGCTTAAAGGATAAAGCTGGTGGTGTTGTATCCACAAATCCCACGAAAAGTCAAAAAACTAACAGCGAATTCAATGTCCTGTGTAGAGAGATACACATTTAGCTTCTTTATCTGTGCTCTGAAACCGAAAATTGTAGCCAAGAAACTATTAATAACATCTCAATGAGCCGCATCCGTTGCACAAAGTGACGTGTTCTTTTATAACAAGGAACTGAGCCACTGGATCTCATCATTTTACATAATTAATACAAGTATGATTGTTTTTGTAACAGGCCTTGATAAGACAATTAAAATATAAATACCACAAAATTCAGTAGAAAATAACTTTTCCTGCGCAACAACGATCATTCAGAGAGTGAATTGGCCTCTGGTGCTCTCCGGTCCATTGTGCCACTTCCTCTTTAAATGGAGCCTCTGTGATCACTGGACAAGTGAGTAATCAGCTGTAGTTTGTCTTGGATCAGTCCCAGACACACACACACACACACACACACACACACACACACACACACACACACACACACACACACACACACACACACACACACCGTCCTGCTGCCAGAAATACTCACTACTCACTGTGTTTTCATTCACAGCTGAGTCGTCCCCAACAACACACATTTACTCCTGTGTGACGAGTTTTAAAGGAACAGGCGACCTGAAAATAAAACATTCAGGTGAAGTTTCCTCATCCAGAAAACATTTCTGATACTTCACAGCAGAGTAGCGTTGCAGCATTCTCCTTAACAACTAAAGTAGACTGGGAGTTGTTTTAGGAATCCCTGAAATCCCAAATGTGTGATTTGAAAAGACATTATTTACATAAATGTACTAAAATCTTCACTGTGGCTGCTCAGCTAAGAGCCTGCAAGCTGTCCGAGGTGGCTGAAGCTCGATCACACACTGAAGGTGTAAATACGGTCTGTTTAAATCAACCTGGGATCTCACGGCTTCCAGAAACTTGGATTGCACTGGTTGAGCTGTGTGGAGGTTGTTTTTACGTCCCCATCTACCTCAGTTGTTGAGGAGAACCCTGTGTTGCTGTGAAGCTCCAGCAATGTTTTGTGGCATACGAAACTTCACCTAACTTTTCATCAGCATGTTGCCTAATAGGTAAAAATATATATTTGGGACCTGTTTTTAAAAAAAGTACATTGTCAGTGGGAACAGTAGGCTTGGGGAGGTGTTGATGCATTGATGGTTGCGATCTTGTATTTTAAATCACCCATCAAATGAAATCAACACCCACCATTTACTGCAGTGCTGCAGGTGTTCCTGTTTTTTTGTCCAACCCCTGTAAATCTGTCTGACATTTCACCACCGTGGTTGAGAGTATATTCTACTTACTCCCCACGTCTGCCTCCCTAGTGTGGAGCACATCGTGGGGAACCTGCTGATGCAGCTGCTGCTGGGAATCCCTCTGGAACTGGTGCACAAAGGATTCGAAGTGGGGATGGTGTACATGGCAGGTGTCCTGGCAGGTGAGCGCCACCTGTTCCTTTTCACCCCCAGATGCTTTAAATGTGGCACAGCTGGCTCTGTCATCACAAAAGCCCTCAGACTTCTAACATTAAGCTTCTCAAAGTTGTTTTTTTCCTGTCAGAAAATGACACTGATTGTAGAACTCTGTCGTTCCTCAGGTTCTCTGTGCAGCTCCATCTTCGATCCTCTCAGTGCTTTGGTGGGAGCGTCGGGGGGCGTTTATGCCCTCATAGGAGGTTATTTTATGAACGCGGTGGTGGTAAGTTTACATTCAGTTAAACGGGAAGAGCTGACGTTAACGTTTCAGTCTCCAGGTACTTTTGTTCTTGATGTGTGAGAGAGGAAACTCCCGAGCACATAGTCAATATTTTTAGATAGGCGGCTTCTCTTCCTCTCTTCCTCACCCTTTAATTCAGTCAAGCCTGATCCAATATCAAACTCAATAGCACTTTATCACCGCACTCTAAAACCACTCATAACTGCTTAGCCATAATATAAGATCACCAGATCTATAAGAGGAATGAGCAGAAATGTTGTACACACCCTGTCGCTTCATCAACACCAAAAGTTAATGTGGTCTTTTCTGAGCCAACCAACTAACGAAGCAACTAACTAAGTCTCAGTAACATTTTAGGTATGATGTCCTTTAAATTCCCCCAAAATTTAATTACCACCTGATATTTACAAAAAACTAAACACACAAAATAAGTCACATCTCACATGTAAAAAGTTTGTTGTCCTAAAATTGTGTATTCAGGCTCATTTTATGGTTTAATACACTTTTTTAAAGGAGCACTGTGTAGTGTTGGGGAAGACATTTTAGTGGAAACTCTCTTTGTTCTCATGACTGAACAAACAAACTGAACTTAACAGGAAAACACAGTTTTCATACGGTTTTACTTTGTTTTTATGTGGCGGACCCTGCCACCTTTAAACAGTGTTCTGGTGACCTTATTGTCCACTGAGTCTGAGTTTGTATGATTACTTCACTAATATTGCAAATGTAAAAATTCTGAGTTTGAATTTCTTCTCCAAAACCACATCGTGCCCCTTTAAGTTAAATATTAGTGTATTACTATTTGAAGCTTGTGTCTGTTTTGCTTCACAGAACTTCCGAGAGATGATCCCTCTCCTCGGAGTGTTTCGTATCCTCGCCATTGTGATATTCGGTACGTTGTCTTGTGTGTTTTTCAGCCTGTTGTGTTATTTATTTACTTTAAACATGCTGAATTTAATACTGTGTTTTCTTTCTCTAGTCGGCACAGATTTTGGATTTGCCTTCTACAGAAGATTTGCCAGCGACGAGGCTGGTTATAATGTAAGCTTTTCTTTTTTTTCTTCGACTGTTCAGCAGGATGAAAGAAAACAAACAAAGGGTCTTGCTGAACCTTTTCAGATGTAAAAAAAAAGAGTCTAAAGAAAGATCCAGCTATTCCAGCTTGTCTCCCCCCGAGCTGATAGAGTTTGCTGATGGCTTTAATTCACTTGTGGCTACAGACAAGATCAGCAGCTCTTGCCAGAACATGATTATTCATGTAGAGGCATTCCTCTGTGTGGGCACGCTCTAATGGACACTAAACAAACACGTTCTCTGACTAACTCACTTCTAATTTGATCCACGGTGACCTTTGTAGTTTGACTCAGTAGTTTCAGTTCAGAGGAGTAAAACTGAAAGCGTTTGGTTTCTTCCTGGTCGATGAAGCTTGTTTGTCTCTACCGCTGATAACCACCGACTCTAAAAACCGGATTCCTTATTCCCTCCCCCACCTCGGTGTCTCCCTTCTGCTCCCTTCCCCTGAATTTGTTGTTTTACTGTTAAACTGGTCCTGCAAGTTTTTTAGGTGTTCTCCACATTTCAGTGAGGTCGGATGACGCTGCTCAAGGGCCTGTGCACGATTTAAACCTGGTAATTAGGCCTAAAGACTAACTCTGAACACTGACGTCTCACATTTCTCTCCTCTTAGGTGTCCTTTGTGGCTCATTTCGGGGGAGTCGTGGCCGGGATGACCGTCGGCTATGTGTTCTTCAGTGCTTACAACAAGAAGCTCCTGAAGGACCCTCGTTTCTGGCTGTGTATAGTGGGCTATATCGTCTTTGTGCTCTTTGCTGTGCTCTTCAACATCTTCCTGAGCCCGGCACCGTAGGACTGTGAAGCTGCATTCACCAGCCTTTTTTTCTTTTTTTAAAGTCAACACTAAAAGCCTTAATGAGACACTCAGGAAGATGTGTGTGAGCACAGATGCTCTTCAGGGACTTTTTGAACGTAGTGCACAGTTTTTAAAATGTCTTTAAATCAGATTTGACCCTTTTTAGAGCTAAACATGTGAGTTACAGTGAAAGGGTGCCTCCTGCTGGTGATATGAAGCATTGCAGAAGGAATATTTTACATTTTAGACAACGTGCCTTTGAAAAGTAATTTTTATTTTTAAGGCTAAATAAAATATTTTGCTATGAGTAACTGTCATTAGTTATAATTCCATAGTTGATCTTTTTCTGTGTTTGAGTGTTTTGTTTGTTAAACAAGAATCAAGATAATTAATGAACACATCGGTCCTATTTCATGTCATTTTTCATTCAACAGAAATAATGCCCAGACAGTTTGATGGGATACTCTCATAGCTGTTGCTAATTTCCTGTTCAATCATCATGGTCATTAGGCTGCGACTATTTTGATTGTCAATTAATCTGTTAATTATGTTCTATTATATTATTTTGGTGAAAAGTGATGATCACTGTTCCCCCAAAGACAAAGATGACGTTGTTGTTTTGTCCACAACCAAAAGAAAAATCAGTGTACGATAATGGAGGAGTGAAGACGCCAGAAGATTTTTCTTTTTGAAAAAATCTAAACCAATCAATCGTTGGCATTAATCTGTGTCACAGTAACGCGTTATTCATGATAACCACGATATTAAAAACTGAAATATTTATATCATGTTAATAATGCACATGATAATATCGTCTTGCCTAAATGTTCGGGCTTGTGGATCTTTTATTTGAGTTCATCTGATCGCTTTTCACTACTTATTGAGTAGTTATAAGTAATTGTTCTTTTGATTTAACAGTTATGGTTACGGACTCTCCACCTACCTATACTGTTTTTTTGCCATGAAAGAGAGACAAAACACACAGTTTACACAGTTAAAGATGGATAAATGCCAGCATTATTTTTCAAATTTCTGGAGATATCATAATAATATCATTCATTACAGACATACGGACATACAGATCTTTAAACATGAATGTTTGGAAAGTGCCTACTGTAAAAGTAAATCAGTTGTTGGTATAATACAAAACTCCTCTTGAACTGGAGGGACCAAAGACTATGTTTCCACAGCTCAACGTGCTTTCAATACGATCTGATGTTTTTGTAATGCATTTGTTTTTTGTCACACTGTATCTGAACTTGAGTATTGATTTTGTCAGATGAATATATACAGAGTACACAGTAAAGACTTCAGTTAGCAGGCAGCATAGTGTTTGTGCAGCAGCCTGCTGGTTCCTGCTGCGAGGACTCTGTATGGCAGCGGCTGCTCTTTCCAGTGTACAGTATGGAAAGTTCCATAGTTCCCAAACGCGGCTCATCAATATAACTTAGTGCATCAATATTCAATTATCATGAACTTGTTAGCCCTGACCCTGAACACCAGGAAGTAGTATGTTGTTGTTATGGGGTGCAACAGTCATGTTTTACAGACCAGAGTGAAGAGTTACTGTTGCTTTAACAAGAATCCATCCAGACCAACATGGCCATATCAATATAGGCTGCGTGTGTGTTTAATACAGCCGGGCCTATAATTTCTTTGTTCAGTCTCTGTGTGACTTACATTAGCTGTATTTCGTAGGCCTCATGATGAAGCCTAATCCTCCGAGCCCACTTTAATTTATATTCTTGAATCACTTGTGTCCATGCAGTCCTTCATCTCTGGACTAAAATAAAAGATGGTATAGAAAAAATATGTTTTTGTCTTGTCATGTCATTACTGGCTACATTACATAAGGTGTGAGTCTATTGTGTTTCATGTGACTAAGCCTACAATTTAAAATATTAGTCCCATCTCATAATATTTCAGACTTTGATCCTTTGTGTGCCTGCTCATCACTGAGTCCAAGGACATTTGTTTATTTAAAACGATTGAGGCTTTTTTCTTAAAGTACCTAAAGAGTAGTGTAACAAGTAATGTATTTCCTTACGCAGACAGTAATATTGTAATATAATATATTACTTTACAATTAAGGTAACTGGTAGCATGTAATGTATTGCATTTTGAAAGTAACTTGCCCAACACCGGTGCTGTCCCTCGTGTTCCTACAGTAGCCCAGAATGGACAAACTAAACACTGACTTCAGAGAGGGCTTTCTCTGATTGTTTGTATTTTTAGCAGCCAAAGGGTGAAACAAGGGTAACTCACTGGTTTCAATCTGAAACCTCACTGGAGAATGCCATTAAATCAGAGGTCTCAGACTGATCCAGTAAAGGGCCGCTGTGGCTGCAGGTTTTCATTCCAACCAAGCAAGAACACACCTGACTTGACTTATTTAATCAACTTAACTGTCTTTACACAGTTGATTTGTTGGATCAGGTCTGTTCTTGCTTGACTCGCCCTTTACTGGATCAGTTTGAGACCACTGCATTAAATCATGCATACACGTATCAACAATCGAATATATTTACATTTTAGATCTTTCGCAAAATATTTGATAAAAGACTTGAAAACTGAAATAGCAGATGGTTGGCTATTTGTCTTCCCATTGTACCATTGCATGCATTTTGTATTAAATTCATTGGTTTCATTTACAAGTATTTATTTTAGTTACTTAGTTTTTTAAATTCATATACAATCAAGCGTCGTTTCTAAGGTTTCATTTCTTATCTTACATGGCTACATATTTAGACATTTACAAAATTTTACATGGCTTTACATTTATCTGATAGTTTAAGATGAAGGTCTGTTCTTATGAGCAATTTCTGAAAAATCTAACTATGAACTGTAATGAGAGACTTGAAGATAGAAAACAGGAGATCCCACCAAATTTATCTTTTTTATTTTGAAAGAGTACATTGCTGGAGGACTTCCTGGGGCTGTAATACATTTGAAAATTGACTGCAATGATTTGTGGGATAAGAGGGGGAAATTGCACTGGGATTTTCCCAATACCTCACCCCAGTATGACCCTCTGTACCCCTAATGTGCCAGACTGGTTTGAATCAATCGTGCTGTTCTGGGCAGAATGGGATATTTTAGGCCAGAGGGGAAAGGTTCACTTCAGGATCACACTGAAATATTGCACTGAGCTGGTGGTGGTTCTCTTTTCGTCCTGATAACATTTCATATCATGGGTGTGAAGCTGTTAAAATCACGAGTGGCATAATTATCACACAGATGCATTTAGAGGAATTTACTATCTGGAACAGCTGACTTGCACACTGATCCATTGTGATAGATACGTTTTAAATGGGATAAAACAAAGTGTGAAGTGTGTGAAAACGTAATTACATCCAGTGTGGAGCAGCAGGGTATGAAATTGAACACGATGACTCATTGACTACTTCACTATAGTAGAAAACTATTGATCATGCATGTCCTGTGTGGATAACTGACAGGTATTGATATTATGGGGTTCCAGCCACAGTGATTGTTTCCTTCTCTGTACATAAGTTGCAAACAGCCTCGAACAACAAGTGCATACAAATCTGAAGCGTTCAGTCTAGACTTCCAAAACATCTGTTTGGAAACAGCTTGGTTATTTCCATCTCTGTTCTGTTTGGAGAGGTAAAACAAAAAGGTTCGACTGAGGTTAGATGCAGACAGATACCGCCCTGAACTGCAAAGATTGAGGTCAATATCTGTGTTAAAACTGGATACAACCCCATCACAGTGAGGCCATGATCTAAATGCATCGCTGAAGCTGTCGGTATTGACTTTCTCTGGTCAGAGTAGTTGTTGGCAACCTTCCCTCAGCGGCTCTGTTGTTCCCACTTTGTTTCTGGCAACACTGCAGTAGAGGCGGGTCACCAAAGTTTAGGTGATGTGCAGAGGACTCATGTGGAGGGGGCTAACGATTTTTAAAAACTTTTTGGTGACCGTGTCAGGGCTGCATGACCCGAGGAGATTTAAGTCACCACCGGCAGTCTGTCCATGCTGCTGCGAGGTAAATGGGAAACGGCAAGTGCGCTGATGTCTGACGCCGCTGAGGAGGAATCTCTTTCAGACAAAAAACTGGATAGCTGAACAAGGGAACATATCACTGGATTTTTGCAGAAGTCCTCTCTGTCTGCTCTTAATACAACTTTTTGCAAATATGTGAAGCCGTGCATTTTTTACTTGACTTGAAGTTTTCTACTAGTTAATGTTTTATTTTTATTTTTATTAAGTGAGAGGTACTGATATTTTTTAATACTTACAACAGTACTGGGGCATTTAAATTACCATTTTTATCACTTTTTGGGAGTTTACAGCAAATATTTCTCCTCTTTTACTGTGTTCATTGAACTTGAAAAGCTGCTTATTTTGCTGTATTTTCTTAATGGTTCTAAAAGCTGCACATTTATAGATACTGCAGATTTTCCTTCCTAATCTTTCTCTTTCTAGTCACAATGGCAGAGTGAAGATGGGTGACTGGAACTTCCTTGGGGGGATTTTGGAGGAAGTGCATATCCACTCCACTATGGTAGGCAAGATCTGGCTCACCATCCTGTTCATCTTCCGTATGCTGGTCCTCGGAGTGGCAGCCGAGGACGTGTGGAACGACGAGCAGGCTGACTTCATATGCAACACTGAGCAGCCCGGCTGCAGGAACGTGTGCTATGACCTCGCTTTCCCGATCTCCCTCATCCGCTACTGGGTGCTGCAGGTCATTTTTGTGTCTTCTCCCTCGCTGGTTTACATGGGCCACGCTCTCTACAGGCTGCGGGCGCTGGAGAAGGCGCGGCAGAAGAAGAAGGCTCTGCTGCGTAAAGAGCTGGAGTTGGTCGATGTGGAATTGGCAGAAGCCAGGAAGAGGATTGAGCGGGAAATGAAACAGGTCGATCAGGGGAAGCTCAACAAAGCTCCTCTGAGGGGCTCTCTGCTGCGGACCTATGTGGCCCACGTCGTCACCCGCTCTGTTGTTGAAGTGGGCTTCATGATGGGCCAGTACGTCCTTTACGGTTTTCACCTCTACCCACTGTTCAAGTGTGAGCGGGATCCTTGTCCCAATGCTGTAGACTGTTATGTTTCCAGACCAACAGAGAAAACTGTCTTCATGATGTTCATGCAATGCATCGCTGGAATTTCCCTCTTCCTGAACATCCTGGAGATCATGCATCTGGGTTACAAGAGGATTAAAAAGGGCATCTTGGACTTCTACCCTCACTTGAGAGACGAGAGGGATGAACTTGATGACTGCTATTCCAACAAGTGTAAAAAAGAATCTGTAGTGCAAATATGCACCGGTACAGCCCGGAAGGCTACAATTGCTTCTGCACCAGGTGACTACAACCTCCTGATGGAGAGGGGGCATGGCACAATTATGTACCCAAGCCTCATCAAACCTTCAACTTTTCTACCTCCTCAGGGCGAGCTGGCCACTCAACAGGATTTTGATGATTCCAGATGTTCAGCTCAAAGCCCCCCAGACTATAACTGCACCTTGACTACCAATGAGCCCTGCTCGCCGTGCTGCGATTCCCTGATCAATTCAAAGCAGCAGGCTGAGGACTTTCTGCATCTTCCCCCACACAGTAAGGAAGACTGCAGTGAAAGAGGCAGCCCAGACTCTCCAAAATGCTCACAGAAGGCAGCTCACCCTTCCTCTTACCCCACGCTGCCAGTCAGTGCATCAAGAAGACCGTGGAAGTCTCACGGCTCTTTCAAATGCTCCACAGTGTTGGAGGGCAAAAGCTCAGACACAGATTCATATGGAGGTGCAAAAGCCAGTAGTGGACCTCCCTGCTCTCAAACACAGTCAAAATCAGAAGCAAAACATCAGAGCCGGACCTCCAGCCCGGAGTCTCTGGATGACTCCAGCTCAGGATCCACGCACAACCCCAGGCCGCCTTCCTCCAACTGTAAGACCTCAATGGCGAGTACTGCAAGCAGCAAACGAACATCGGACCTGCAAGTCTAAACTTCAAACTGCTTCATTGTTAGCAATCACTGTCACACACACAGCAATCCATGTTACAGGTGTCAGTTCTACATTTAACAGCCCTCAACGCTGCCTTCAAACTGGTGAGAGTTAGCTAATATTTGTATTATAAGCCTTATAAACAATTCAGTCTATATAATACAGCATGCTATAAAAACATTCATAATAATTTGAGTCATATTGCAATATAAAGACAGAGGACTTTATACTGTATGTTTTATATTTTTTTTCCAACTACCTTGTGGAATAAACCTTTATTTTCCATTGTGACCAACTTAATGTACCGCAACCAAGTCAGCATGAAAAACACTTATTTATTACAAAGTTTGAGCTAACAGTGTGTACTTTCACATGTGGTGTGGTGTTTTTCCATTGTAGTGTGACATAAATGTTGTGAAAAGATCTAAAGTCAAGTCACTATAAAGAGCAACAGCAACATTTTTACACATTTGTAGAGCGGCAAACATGTAAACTGTCCAGTTGCATGTGTACATTTGTAGGGATCGACCAACATCGATTATCAGTTATCAGTGAGTAATAAATTGGCAATAAAGTGAAAATAAGGTAATAATGATAATAATAATAATGTAACTAATTTAAATTTGGAGGTATCTGTACTTCTCTGTCTACCTCTTTAAACTTCCACTCCACTACGATTTGGAGCCAAATATTGTTTTTACTTCATTACATTTATTTTTACAACGTTAGTTTCTCATCATTTTGCAGATTCAGATAATTAACACATCATATAAGAAACTATGATGCATTACTATAGATTAAGCTACCCAGCAGTGAGAGCCACCTTGAGTGTGACATGGACTACAGACTGAGAGAGCTGGAGGTGTAGTAGCATATTCATAAGTAAATTTATTTCATTTTCAATCAGACAAGACAAACACTGATTCTGATAATCGAAAAAATGCTGATTATTGGTTGATCCCTAAATTTCTGTACCATAAAAACATTTAGATATCTTTGGAAAGATTATTTTGCCCAAAGTTTGTGGTTTCATCACATTTCTATATGTTTTAGGGAACTGGCTGAGGGGAGTTTGTCTTCTTTTAAATAGATAAAGAGATAACAAGATGACATGTGCAGATGTGAGAAAATGTGGCAACACTATGATAGAAATGTCTGTTTGTCTCAACATTACCAGCAAGTCCTGAGTATAAAACACTACTGAGCATATCAATAGCTAGCAGCTAACACAGCAACACTGTAACTGTCCTGCTTGATAGTTTGGATTCTGGTCGTCTCTGATGAAACAACTGAAAGTTATTAACCGTCTTGTCCCCAAGGTTTCTATCATGTTTTGCAATATTGACTCTGTATCAAAATCCTCTATTAGTTCAGTAAAAGGCCTGACTGATATGTTGATGTTTAGAAATGAGTGATACAACAGTATCTTAATTACAAAACTGTGCTTTATTTTACCCGCCACTTACATTTCAGAGCTTTGTACAACTGTTTACTTAAACCAGACCTTTGGAAATAAAGGACAAGTGTGTCACACACGGGACAGAGTCTGTGTCTTCCTATCTATGCCAAAAATCATTTTTAATTCTTAAAAATATCAAAATCAAATTACCCACAGCATAATCACACTTTGGTTGTTCTCGGGCAGAGTCCTAACAAAAAAGTCCCACATCTTACGAACTTAAGCATTTTCTATCATAACCTTTTACTAAAGACTGAACAAACAAGAAATAAAAATTATATACATACATGTACAGAATAAGTTAGATTGTAAGAAACAAAGTAGGAACTACAATTTACAAAAAACAGCACAGTTACATAAAAAGTTCTTGTCTTTCACTTGACAGTGTCGTCTTGTCTTTAAATCAAAAGTTACAGCAGGATTATAAAAAAAAAAAAAGGAAATTTCTCACACCAAAACTCTGCTTGTGTCTGCTCTGCCCGTGTTCAGTCGGCTCTGGCACCATCTTCTGGCTCATAATGCTGCAGCTGGAGACATGAAGGAAAAAGCACACACGTTTATTTTTTTACATTAATTCATATCTGTGGCAATTTTCAGACAAGCAGCGAAATACAACTACAGCAAAGGAGTAAACAATATGTTACTCAAACAACTACCAGATCGCAAGGATTTCTTCAACAGAGCTGCACTGAAAGGTATAAAGGATCTCTAGGTATGTAATTTTTGTAATCCTCTCCTGTAAATGACTGTCAGTGTAGGGACTGAATGATTATCAGTCTGGCTGATTATTCAACTGGGTATTCTGCAATTTTTTTAATTCTCAGAGTCTGTACATTTAGTTCAGTTTTTGTCCAATGCAAATGAAATAAATTAATCACTCTGCCAAGTTATTAGTAAAGAAAGTTACCAAATAAATGTAGTGCAGTGCAGTATTTGCCATCAAAGTGGAGCTTAGTGGAAGTATGAAAGTGGCAGTAAATATAAATGCAACTCATTTTACATTTTTATCAAATACTGTCTTAAAATTGTATTTCCATTTTCTGCTACTTTATACTGCCACTCCACAACATGTTGAAGGCAAATATTGTACTATAACGTTTACTCCACTACACTTATTAGATTACTTCAGTTACTGATCACTTTGCATATTGCATCATATGAGTGACATCTACATAGTTTGTATAAAGGCTAAATAGAACTGGAGATAAAAGTGATCCTGTGTTTCCCATAAAAAGAGGTAGGGACTGCAGCTTTCACTCATACTTTAAAAAGGGAGAGATTAAACACGTAAGAACGAGCAGAGCTTACCCTTGTTTTAAGGTCTTTGTTTTCCTCTACCAGAAGTGAACACCTCTGCCTCAAGTCCATCACCTCCTGCTGCAGAGCCTCCGTTTCTGTTGAAGTCTGGCCAACAGCACCGAGATGCTCCTTGATAAATCTGGAGGGAGTCTGTTAAAGAATCTACCACAAGCAGTTGCCTCCTCTGTCAAGTGAATGCTGAACATTTCTCTTTATAAATATTTTTGTTTTGTGTTGGCGGTGAAGTTCATTATAAGGCTGAGCTCAGTACCAACCAAACCAAGAGACCATTTCTGCAACCGCTCAACGGTTCAGGAGAGACGGGTTGCGTGCATAGAAGGATACTCCATAGCATTGCTGGGCCTGTCTTGTTGTTCGTACAAAGCCACTAGAACTGAAATCCAGAAGGGAAAATTTAAAAGAGTTAAACAAAACTGCACAAGAACTGAGGCAACAACTAACCGGACTGGGAGTCAAACATCAATACTTTCTGGGTACAGACCACATATAAACAGAAACTTAATTTGGAGCAAATGTCTTGTTTACTTGATTGAATATTTCCAGTGTCAGTGGTGGAGTTTTTTTTTTATTAAATGAATAATTTATTGATTTAAGCAAAAAAATATCAAACATTTGCTGATTTCAGCTTCTTACATGTCAGGATTTTCCATTTTTTATGGTCATATACAACAGTAAATAACAATTATTTGAGTTTTAGAAGAAAGAAGCATTTTGAAGATGTCACTTTGGCCTATTGTACTGTTGCTTTGTGACATTATCAAAACTAATGCATTTGAGAAGTCTGACATAATTTGTTAATCATTTTGTGAGAAAAGACGGTTTCTGCTATAGTGTTGAAAAAATTCAAACATTACTTAGCCCATATTACTAAAGCCATTAATTTTGCTCCAAACTCTGCCATTTCTTTGACATTTTGTTGCTGTTAACTAATCACAATAATCCAATATATAATATAAATTGGTATTTTCTGTTTAGTCCAGTCAGATGATGATGATCCGTATTGATCATTAGTTTACACTGTGACATTCACTTCAACACTCCTAGTTTCAATCATTTGCTTTTCATTGCAATGTGAAATTTGTGAATTACAGAGAAAAAAAAAGTGCCATACCACTTGTAAGACTGTCAATAACACCAGCTTTCTCCAAGTACCTCCGAAACTGCTCCCTTTTAGGGTCTGAAGCCTGTAGAGGACAAGTCATATATTATAACCAACAGGATACTAGTCTCTCAGGTGAAGTCCACTTGAAGAGATGTTGATATCAAACAACAACAACACGACAAACATTTGATTTGACATTAGGAGTTAGTTTGCCAAGTGGCCTGTTTCGGAGTTAACAGTTAATAAACACAAAAACAGTCAGTAAACATTGGTCAAAAGCAGTTTGGAGAGGTTCGATGACATTGTCTCATGAGTTCCTTACTTCACTGTTTGCAAAAACTTTTACAATCCCTGATAGTTGAAATACAAACCCGGGCTGTCACAGGTGGGCCCTCTGCTCTCTGATGAACGCCGGTTACTCCCCAGGTTGCTAGTGTTAGCTTAGCTAGCTTACGGTTAGCGTCCTAGACAAGAAACAGTTCCTACACGGCACTGGAGAGAGATACAGCGACAGTAAACATACTTACTCTATAATGCGCCATAATGATGTAGGTTTTAAAGTTGACTTTCCTCTCTTGGATACTAATGTTTTGTGTCCCTGTCTTGATAGCGAGCCAACCGTTTTGACAAGCAGCCAAACTGCCGGGCCGGGAAAACTTTAGTTTCGTTTATCACGTTCCTCTTCAAGCAAGTGGACTGTTCGGTCTGATGCTGCCTCCAGGTGTTCCTCGTAAAAATAGAAACCACCGTGAGCATGGCCCCAAAGAAGGAGTCCTCATTTAGCAGTTGGTTGTGGGTTAATTGTTTAATTTTATTTAAAACACTGGCCTCATGTCACAAAACGGTAAAATCACTGACATAAGTCGTAAAGCGCTAGATTAAATGATTCTTCTCACAAATGACAAGATATATAGATATATTTTTTAAATGACACTTTGCTTATTATGGAACTTCGTGAAAAATTGTAACACATCCCCGGCTGTGTTTTGTATTTTCTCTTAACACACGCCGCCTAGCAAAGCATGAAAATAACGCTCTAGGGGTCTTTTGGCGATTACAACTATTAATTCCGACATTTTGGAAAGATCTTGAAAGCCTTATCTTCACTGTGGTGGATTTTTGCCGCCATCTGCTGGTAAAATGGCGGAGCAAGCGAATTGGCCACTTTCTGTTTGGCCCCTTTTTTCACAGCCTTTTTGTTGCATGTTCACTTTTAGTTTACAGCACATATTGATACAGAAATTGTGAATAATTGTTACATGCTCCAACAGCTTTAAACTGGTGTGCCAGGGCTGTGTATTCGCTTCACATTCGGGTGATAGGTCACAAAACAAGTCTGGGTACTAGTCAGGTGACAGCGACAAACCTCAGTATAAGTGGCAGGCGGCTCGACCAATCATTTGCCGCATTTGAATTCAGGCAGCGAATCAGAATCAAGTGGCGGGACCAAGGGGGCGAGTTTTTTTCACGAGAGAGGAAATCCTAAGGAAATGTGTGGGATCACGCTCGGTGTTTCCAAGTAGCCTGGGCATTATTGACAAACTATTTTCATTGTGTGACGTTAGTTTGTGTCGCATACCGATCATCCGATACAAACACGGGTGTGGTGACCGACAAGTAAGGGGGGGAAAGCGGGGAAGCGACCGTCGTTAGGTCAAAATGTCGATTCAGTACGAGGTGGAACAGCTGGCTGACAGCTACGGGGTTGCAGACTCGTTCCCCAAAGATTTCGGTTATGGTGAGGAGGAGGAGGCCGACATCGAGGGCAGCCCGACGCCGTCCGACAGCAAACCGAGAATCCTTCTAATGGGCTTGAGAAGAAGTGGCAAGTCGTCGATACAGAAGGTAGGCAGAGATGTTCAACTATTAGCCCTTTCGGGGCGAGCGGCGGCGCCTTTCCCTGCCACACACAAGTAAATGGGACGTTAGCCAAAATAGCTAGCGAGGTAGTTTAGCATGTCGTTAGTGATGATGGCTGTAAAGATCACATGTGTAGCTACATGGGAGCAGGGGTGCTGAGATGAACAAGCTTTCCCGCAGCTAATAAGTAGTTAGCCCCCAGTGGTGGCTAGCTGTAGCTGTGAATGATTAACCAGGTGGACAGAGATGCTAGGTGCATCTTTACCGATATGTGGACATAAAGCATGTGACTTGTTTGGTTAGCAACTTGTCCAGCGTGCCAAATATATCTGTAGTCCCACCCAGCTGTGAGGCACAGGGCAGGTCTGATGCGAAGCTCTCACATGACATGTAACGCCGACCACACCTTCCATTCTGCAAGTCACAACATTGTTTTAAATCAGTGCACCAGTCACAGCATCCGCGGTTTTTGCCACCATACTCTCTCCCTTTCTACACACACTAAATCATGGCTGAATTAACGAGTTAAGGGGCCCCTGAGGGAAGACTTTTGTTGGGCCCCTGCTAACCCCCCACAGTGCTTTATGTACTGTTTGTGCCCTGCCACTTCCAAGTTCACGTTCAATCCAGATCAGCACTGACTCCAGCAGAAAATTCTCTTTAGCTGAAGTGGTAAACCTCTCAGATGTGACGCAGCTCGTCTTGTGATCAATTTGATCAATTTGCTCAAGATGAAGGTCGAAAACCACAGTCGCACTCTTATCTTTTGCTGTGTGAAGTAGCACATCTGTTATTTCCCTGTACCTTCATGATGAATGTCATGACATTACTGGAGATGTTCTTGCAGGAAAATGCAAGATTGGTATAAACATACTAGAAGGAACTTTTTAAAGTGGTCACCAGTCAGCAGTTTCAATTACAATTCGCTATAAATGACTTGCGTAAGCAAACAAGACCATCAGCAAGAAGATTAGCTATTTCTATATAGTTAATCTGAATGGCTGCCACTGGATTGGGTTTAATAAATTAAAGCAGTTTTTATGTCAAAGCGCTGAGGATGACTCAGGTGTCACATAGTCTGACGATGAAGCTGCCCTGTAGTCTGGTGGTACGGCAGCAGATACTTCTATATTCCCAGATGGAAGCGGAACAACTGACTTAGAACATTTTATGTTGGCCTTCCTACCGAGATATTTCCTGCTGTTGACTTGTCATTATGAAGACACAACATTACTAACTTAAGCTTCAGAGCAACTGTAGACCTACATGTAACCGAAACGCATTAACGGTTAACAAAGTTTGCTTTGTTTCACCATCTTCATATTACATTTGTAAATCCAGATTTGTGCAAAGTAGCAAAATAGACCCAGTGTCCATTGACAACAACATGCAATGGATCCAGGACTTTTTCTGGGGCACTTTGTGCAGTTGGTAAACCTCCCGCCATAATCTGAACGCTTTTTTCCATCGCGTGATTTTACATCAAGGTTAGCTGTCTCCATCCAGTTCTTCAAGACTACCTCTTTTAGACTGGCACTGTAGTTGAATAATAGATGAGGTGCAGTTGTGCCTTCTATGATATTTTATTATTTATGTTAAAAATCAAGGGGGAAGTAGAATCAGGCTGGATATAGCGTGACTCTGCTGGAGTCTCTCCTACAGATGCTGCGTGAAGTAACAAAAGTAAAGAATTTCAGTTTTCAGTCCTGAAGTGCACTTGTACTTCTTTGCAATAATCCACACACCGGCAAGTCTCAGATTAATGCTCTGTAAGCCTCCAGTATGAGCTGAAAAACATGTGATTTGGCTTTTTGCTGGTTCACTGGCCTGTGACCTCAGTGGCCCCATACACTAATTCAAAATGGCAGCAGCGGAGCGAACACTCCCAGGTCCTCCACCATCACCTGCTGCAACTTACTTTCCACCTGTTGCTTTACTCAGTAGACTAAGACCCTTATAAACTCTTTACTATACTTCACTTTACAGCCACAGTCTTACAGTCTTGCTGCTTGTGGCTGGCATGCAATGGAAAATGCTGAATGTAGAGTGACGCGTGTTGCGTCAGTCTGCAACGTTTTGCCCTTTTCCCCTTTGCATTGCACGTGACATCTGAATGATGTCTTTGTGCTTGATTATGGCAAAAGCCAAAATCCAGTACTGCTGGAATAATCTCTCATGAAAACAATATATGTATATATAATGAATATTTAATTCAAGACACTTGGTAAGATATAACATATTATTTATTATATATAGAGTTACATGTGATATGTTTTAGCTGTATTAATAAATGCTTCAGAGCTGCAACGTTTTAAAGACCAAACTATGAATTGATAAATAAAAGAAAATGCACTTCTCATAGTCTTATGGGAAAATGTGATTAAAGAATGTGTGACAAAATGTTTCAACCTTTTAACACAAATGTTAGACAGTCATTAAACATACAATAAAACAAAGCAAAACACAAAAGTTGGCAAAAGGGAATCTGAAAGTGCTGCACAGTATCAGTTCAGGTCTGCCTCTACCTCACACAAAATTGGCAGGCAGTAAGATTTAATACATTTATTTATTTTTATTCTGCGTGGTCCAAACCATTAAATCCATCCCTCTTAGAAAACGTGGTTGTGTGGAGGCTTTTCAGTTAATTAGAATTAGTCTCTTGGCTGTGAGCAACATGATCATAAGATGCCAAATACATTTTGAAATAAATTTCAGTTGCAAGTTACGAAAACAAAATGTTAAGCGAATATGTAAATTCCACAAGCAACTGATCTCATGAAAATAGCTGCAGTTGGTGCATGCGTGTCCATGATGGATCCCAAAAGAATGCACATTCACTGTAGTATTTTGATGTTGTTTATTTTACCACCAAAGTGTAATTGTAATGTTGTATTTATATGTCCTCTAACTTGTGTTATTTTCTGTCTCTACCAGGCCACAATATTGTTATATTTATGTGTAATTTCAAAGTTACAAGCAGTTTTGGAGAACTGTAATTTCCTTAAGTCAGAAAAGTGGCTCAGCTGTTTATTCTTAAGCGGCTTTTCCACTGTTGGCACGTTGATTGGCTAAAGCGCCAACTTGAAATTATGTAGCTGCCTTGAAATTGTTACCCAAGTGTGATTATATTAGCTTAGCCAGTGCATACAATGATTTTAGGACTCTAGTTTACCCCCACCAAGTCATCAAGACGAGTCATTCGCATTTACATCAACTCTGTTTTCAGGTGGTGTTCCACAAAATGTCTCCCAATGAGACCTTGTTCCTGGAAAGCACCAACAAGATCTACAAGGACGACATCTCCAGCAGCTCCTTTGTCAACTTCCAGATTTGGGACTTCCCAGGTCAGGTCGACTTCTTCGACCCCACCTTCGACTATGAGATGATCTTCAGAGGAACCGGGGCTTTGATATTCGTCATCGATGCTCAGGTGAAGAAATGAAAAGAAAGTGGAACACTTACCTGCTGTTTGGGGGGAAAAAAAATGTGTCGTGTTTCAAATATGCTGACTAAAAATGTTGAATTTAGCTTTTTCTTCTCTCCTCTGTGTGCTGACTGGACACGTTTATAAACACAAAATCTGACAACATTCACAACCATTTTTATGCATATTTTCCATTTCATCAAGCTGAAACTCACACACATAATGAAAATAAACTATTTTAGTGCTCATTGCTTTTGTCAGGAACAGAATGAACTCGGTGATGAACAACCAGAGCCCGGATAAAAGACCAATTACATGCCATGGCTTTTATGCCAGTGCCATCCACATGACTCTAAGTGCTTTCAAGAAGTAATCTCAGCTCTGTTGTTAGCCACAACTGATCTGATTGCAGGGTTTATTTCTACTCAAGGAGGTGCATCAGATTCACTTAGTTTCAGCGCTTGGTCACAGTGATATTTGAGCAGGCTTGTTTTCGCTGTGCTGTTTAGGAAGACAATGCAGCAGTACGTTTCCTTATACTCGTTGTTACTGTAACACTTCAAATAGGCAGCCAGTCTTGATTTTCCTGTTCATTTAACTGACGAGAATCAGCTCTGGCATAGTTATTATAATAGTTTATCTTTTATGTGCAATCTTTAGCTGCACAAGAATATTTTTTGGTTTTTAAGCAGAAGTTTGATGTGATTTTGAGGTGTATAAATGTTTAACAAACCTTAATTGTTTTGTTCTTAATTGTATAAACTTTGATGACAGTATGACAGAAATAAGGGTGATTAGTTAAATCCTGACTGTGCATGAATGCAGACAGAAAATATGGAGTGTAGGTTACTTTATGTTTTATTATTTGTAGTGCAGTTAAAAGTTAAAAGAATAACCTTTTGAAAAGATGTACATATGGCATTTTGTATTAATATATTTCTTTCTCACAGGATGATTACGTGGAGGCTCTGGGCAGGCTTCATCTCACCGTGTCACGAGCATACCGAGTCAATCCGGAGATCAACTTTGAGGTGTTTATTCACAAAGTGGACGGCCTCTCAGACGACCACAAGATCGAGACCCAGAGAGACATCCATCAGAGAGCCAACGACGACCTGGCAGACGCTAGCTTAGAAAAGCTGCATCTCAGGTACATTTTGTTCAATACCTTATTATTGCACTTCCACATCTTTACATCTCTTCTAAGCTACCTGTGCAATCACAGAGGAAGTTGGTATAGAGAGTCTCTCTAATTCATGTTGTCTGACAGACTTTGTTTTAAAAGTAAATTGACTCACAGCTGTTATCTATGTTTAGTTTTAGTTTCACCATAATTTCTCTGACTGCTGTTCTTTCTTTGAGTGGCTTCAGACATCCTCAATATGAAAACCTTACAGTCTACAACACAGTGGGGAAAATATGTAATATGTGGCATAAAACATCAAGGCATTGTAGGGAGGTGAAAATAAAGAAATAAGGGCTCAGTCTGTTTTGTAAAGACACCAAAGCATGTGGGGACTTCAGGGTGTCTTACCTGCATGTTACTGACATTTAAAAATAATGCTTTATAATCGCTTGCAACATGATACACTGCAGCTTTGTTATAATACGTTTTTCAGATAATCCGGTAAGTTTTGAATTAGTGAATTGAATTCTGAAGTCATAGAGTAACAGTTACAGTGCATTAAAAAATGTCAAATCGCCAGAATTGGACACGCATGGTTTGTTTTCTGCAACGACAACTGTCACAAAATTAAATAAAAAGCTCAAACTTAACTACCATCTGGCGTCAACAAGGCGTCAGACACAAAGCTGAACAGCACACATTTAATAAACGTTTGAAAGCTGGGCTGTTGTTCAGCAGAGCAGATTTACCTGAATTTGATCAAAAACACATTGGCAGCTTAAAAATGGACTCTAACAGGTTGGTACAGCAGCTAACCAGAAACCTTAAGTCCCCTTAAAAAGCATATCAAAATGCAGTTTTCTTACGTGGCTACTATACTTGAATGTGACTGAAGTCAAGCCTAAGTTGTACAGATTTATTGACGTCTGTTTTACGAGGTGGAGAACAGGCTCAAGCATCTTACATGGAAATGTGAAGGTATTTTTAGACCTGGTTGAATTTACTTTAACATGTGAACAACGCCTAGGCAGGGAAAACCCAACCTGTACTTCAGTCTCAGCACACAGACAGGCTTTCTGTCTCTCTGCCTCTCCATCAGGGCGTTATTTGAATTAAAATGAGTTGTTATACATACAAGGAAGTAGTTTGGTTATTTCTTCCTGTAGTTGCTTTGTTAAGCACAGTTATTCAGTATTCCTCTTACCGATTTTGTCTGTTAAAACAACTTTGTTCTACCACAAAACATGTAGTGTTAACATGTCAGCATAGAGACCCGGACAGTCTCTCCCCCCACTGCATCACAAGTCTGAAAGTGAAAAAAAGGCTGCGTTCGCAAACAGTGTTCCACTTTCATTCAGTCGAGTCTGTACATGAAGTCATATGAAGATGACAGATGACTTCTAATTCAAACCCTGAGTAGAACTTTTTATCAAAATGGTTCTATCAGTATGAAACTTGCAGCACCGTTTGACAAAAGTAAAAAGAAAAAGGATTAAATTATTGCCTGGCTAGTTTTGTGTTTTCAGAAGTGTTGATGTACAGCAGCCTGCGTCCTACATGCTCTCAGTGTTACTGTGACATTCCTCTTTGCCCTCCTAATGAAGAAATGGTGATCTGTGCTTCAGATACCAGAGCTGCTATGAGCCAAGCTCCAAAGGTCTGACATAATTCAGATGTAGAAAGAAGGCTAAAGTACACATGTGTCGTTCTTTTCTTAGTCCTTTATGTCATTGTAGTGAACAGCAGTTGGTTGATTGGTTTGTTGTTTTCCGAGGAAAATATTGGCAATTGAACTGCCATGTAACCAGAGGACGAAGTATTGAGTAAAGCTGAAGTGATTATTTGATTAATGACTCAATAGACAGAACATGTTCATTCATTTCGATAATCGACTTAATCATCAAGTTTTTTCTTAATCCAAAATGCCCCCTAAAACATCCATGGCTCCTCTATTTTATAATAAGTAATTGTAACTAAGATATTTTTGGGGCTTACGTTGTTGTGAAATTAGTAAGAAGATGTTAATTGTAATGATTGTTTTTCACTGTTTTATAATTATCGACTTATCATACACACCTTATTGTAGTTGCTGATTTATCTATACACCTAATACATGATCCCCATCATTTTTGCTGATCTCGATATCTAAGAGCCTCTTTTATTTATTCAGAATATTTTAATATTTGCTTCAAATTCTAATTCCATTTTTCAACTCTTTTTATTGGGGGCTTCAAAGTTAAACATATTGCTGAAAATAGACATAACATTGAAAATAAAGCTTCCGGTCGATGGATGTCTGGTCAGCTACTGTATGTCTGAATATTCGTAAAAGTTAATTTCTATTTGAAAGGCTGTACCTGTGTTAATGTTATCATATCAGGGACATGAAATAAAATATCATTTATAACAACTATTTCAAAGTTAATATATCATCAACAAACTAAACGAGAAATCGATGGGAAGGATTGTGATTTGAATAGTCTAATAAAAAGCCTTGTTTTCTGCAGCTTTAATCACAAAATAAAACTAATAATTGCAGCCTGTTCCCTGACATACAGTGTAGAAACTATAAATGTGTTGTGTACAAATCAAGCAAATTGTCCTGGCTGATCCCGGGTCAGCCCTGCAGCAGCTTAACTCTGCGTGTCGACTCGCGCTGCACTGTGTTTTATGTGGGGTGCGATTGTTGTTTTATGCCGGTTAGACAGGCAGACCGGGCCTGGATATATGGCGCGATGAGAAGGCTTTTTCTCCTGCTCTGCCTCGTGGCTCTCTGGGGCTTTCTTCACTGTAATGCATTGTAAAGTTGAGCTCCTGCCAAATGTATGCAGACAGTTCCATTTGGCTGAAGT
>CAEMYA010000130.1:1602613-1634936 GCA_903131615.1 Diplodus sargus
TTTTTTTTTTTTTTTTTTTTACCCCATTCAGCTTTTACTTGACGAGTATTTACGACCACTCCATCTTTGAGGCCTTCAGCAAAGTGGTGCAGAAGCTCATTCCTCAGCTTCCCACTCTGGAGAACCTCCTAAACATCTTCATTTCTGTAAGTAAAGAGCACCCAACACTTTGTGAATGAACCTTTTTGTTAGTTTGTCATTGGCCAGCGTGATTTAAGTGTGACAGCGAGCTTGATATGAGTCACTGTCAGCTCTGATGTCTCTGTAAAGTCAGCGTTTCCTTCAATGCCTGTACAGTCCTTCAATGTAATGCAAGTTCATGGATGTTGCACAATTTCTAACTTACAGAAATTCTCAGAACATTTTTTTAAGATTTTGCTCTTGATAACCACTGGGAGATATTACTCAGGGGCAGTGAAGTCCTCATAGTATAGAAGCTGATTAAGTAATGAGAATTACATCTTTTATATCCTTAATGTTATCAAAGTAATTAAGAAATGGTCTCCATATCTTGAAGATCCCTGCAGGGTGTAGTTTAAAAGAAACGCTACATCTATCAGCCATCTGGAACGACAAAGCGGTCTAATCGTAACATTATTGACCAGTGGTGCTGGGCTTTTATAGGAATGTTTATGGCCATAACTTTTGGCAGATTTCAGAGCAGAAAGCAGTGAATGCCTGCACACCTACTCTTCATCGGGTCAAACAGTCTACTGCTAGATTCTGGAAAATCAATTGAGAAATTGTGAATGGATAAAATAGGCCGACAGTAATGTCAGAATTTTTGTCTAACCGAGCAAATTACATACTTATAAATAAAGGTATGTTGGTGCAAAATGTTATAAACATCTGAAACAACTGATTAAGCCTAAGTCAAAACATTTAGCAGCAACAGTAGACCTCTTTCACAGCAGACATTTTGACTTGGAGCGGTAAGCCGTGTCAGTGAGTGAGCGATTCCAGAGCCCTGGAACTAGCTCACCTAAATGGAATGGATGCATCACTAATGTTGTAAATGTCACCTGTGCTTTTGACAAGAACATGATGACAATCAAGCATGATTTCATTATCGTCTGACGGTTTATACACTTATTAATCAAGAGAATGATTTCCAGCACCCCACCCCCAGTGTCTCAATATCAAACATCCAATGTATCTCATCAGATAGAAGTACCCTGTATCTACACCGTATTATAATTTCCTTTCCTTTGTCTCCTCCTGTCTGGCTCATATTTGCGACTGACAGAATTCAGGGATAGAGAAGGCCTTTCTGTTCGATGTGGTCAGCAAGATCTACATCGCCACAGACAGCTCTCCTGTAGACATGCAGTCCTATGAACTGTGCTGTGACATGATCGATGTGGTCATTGACGTCTCCTGCATCTACGGGTGAGCGCGTTGTAATTGTTTACTTGTATATTAGTAATCCAAGTCAGAGTTGGGTTATAGCTGTGTTTTCATCTCCTCCTTTCATTTAGATGCAGTTTGCATTTTTCACAGGCTTTAACTTGATAATAAAGGAATTGAAAACATAGGGAGGAGTATCTATAAAGCAGATTTTGAATTAACTTTCTGTATAAATTTACATATTAAATACAGAAAAAACAAATTCACTTGAATCCTCTGTAATTTCCTAATGCTTCAAGATAAGGAGCTCACCCATGTGTTGCTTGAGGTTGCTTTCATCGAAGCACAACTTAATTATGCATTTATTTGCTTAATTAGTCCACATCCACATGCTCCAATGTTTTGTCTTTTTTCACATTTTCCCCCCTGAACATTATTGTGCTGTGTTGTGCCACAACAGTCTGAGGGAGGACGGCAGCGGCAGCGCCTACGACAAGGAGTCCATGGCCATCATCAAGCTCAACAACACCACTGTGCTGTACCTGAAAGAGGTCACCAAGTTCCTGGCCCTTGTCTGCATCCTGCGAGAAGAAAGCTTCGAGCGTAAAGGTAAACTGTCAGGGAAAATCTGTGATGCCCCAGAGCTCATTTGGCTTAATTTGGCTAATGGTGATGTGGCCTCAAGTCAGTTTTCTTCCACGAGGTTATGAATTCAAAACAAACATGTTAAAGAGGAAAAAAACAGAGACTTTGCGTTCAACTTTCATGAAATTTGGGACTTATTAGAATGGTTGGTGAAAACTGATGCAGAAGAAGAAGCCTGACTTTTAGCTCTTAGTATGGTTTAAACTCCAAAAACACTGTATCCTACACGTCCTATCATGCCATTCAACATTATATTCTGTCAGACCCTCCTTGCCTGGTGAATTTCCATGTCTTTCAGACTCCGTGCCCCAAGATCTTAACACAGGCTGTTTAATAAGTGTCATAGATAACTGATGTAATTGTTTGGGTCAAACTTTGTGCCTCAAAAGCCTTAAAAAAGTATTTTTCACAACCAAGTACAGTAGTACTTCACGTAATGTGAGGAATGTAACTGATCTTCATCAGTTAAATAGGTGCCGTGCCTTTTTAAACAAGCGTTTGTAATGTTCAGTTTTTGTTTGACTTCGTCATAGAGATACACATATTGGTGGTGACTTGCATGGTTGTTTTAATTACATTATTTTATATTTACTAATTAATTTATAAGGTGTTCATGTTACGGGTTGCAGCTACTGATGTTTATCATTATATAAAATGTAGAAAAAAATATTTTGTGAAAAATGCTCATCTCTATTTTCCAGAGCCCGAAGTGACGTAGTCAAATTGCTTCTTTGTCCAACCAACAGTCCAAAACCCAAATTCTCTCCATTCACTTTCAATATTAGGCAAATCCTAACATTTTAGAAGCTGACAATGTGTTGTAGTGTTTGACAATTTTGCTTGAGATAGTTGAGTAATTCATTATGCAGTTGTAAGTGAAGCTTTTCTTTCAGCTTGTTTTTGATCATAACACATCTATTCACCTGCTGTTTGTATCTTTCCTCCTTAGGATTAATAGACTACAACTTCCACTGTTTCCGGAAGGCCATCCATGAAGTATTTGAGGTGGGGGTTTCCACCCCGCGTCCAGTGGGCACCCAGGCGGTGGGCTCGCCCTGCACCAAGGTCGTTGCACTGAACGGTACGCCGCGCAACACTGTCTAGACTCTGATGCAAAATAAAACACGAAAAGACGCAAGAAGAGGGTTGAGGAACGGAAAGATCGAGATGGGCCAGGGAGCCTGTAGAGGAGAGACTACTGAACTGGGGCTCACCGACTCGCAAATCACAATCCCTTGCTCCCGGCACCTAAATAACTGAGAGACGGCTTGAGCCACGAGTGTGTGAGACAGCACTGGAGCACAGCGGGGTCAGGCTTTCTCGAGCTAAGACGGAAGGGAAATTCTCGCATTTGTTTCATGCGAATGCAAAAATGCAAAGCACTGTACAGGCTGTGAAGAAGTCAAGAAAGTAAAACTGCACCTGGATAGAAAGAGGTTCAGGATCTTTCTTTGGATTTCCTTAAGCGGTCTGAGGCTGTGATAATTAGCTGCTGGTCCTTCTAAATGAACAATGTGAGGAGGAAAAACAAACCCTTGTTGTGACCTCTTGATATGGACAAACTGTGATGTCAGTTTTCAGGAATCTGTCTAGTGATGAACCCACCCCGACCACTTCTGTGCTGATTTAGAAATAAAAAGATGGTGGATGTGAACTTGCTCATCCTAACCCACACACGTTCAGAGATGGCCTTATGTAGATGAAGCTTGTCTGCAGTGCAAGCTTTCTCTCACCACCACTCACCTCACCCTACCTGAATGCTGCCCGAAACTCGCTTTTTGGTTTCACTTGTGAAGGGAAAACAAGGTTTTGTTAGCAGACTGAAAAGGGATTGTGCTGTCCATTTAACTTGGTCTTGTGCGTGTATGCGAGTATATATATGTATGTATGTATGTACGAGTGAGTGTGCGTGTCAATGAAAGGTTTTGATTAGATCCCAGACTGGGCTGTTTGTACTGGCGAAGGATCTTCAAAGGAAGAGTTTATGTCCTTCTTCCCGATAACAGCAGCTTAGCATAATTAAAGTCTTTTTTTTCAACCAGTGAAATTAACTTTTCTGTGTGTGCTCCTCTGAAAATCAAAGTTTTGATCGACTTTCTGATGGGTTGTAAAAATAAGTTTGGTTAAGAATTTGGAAATGGTCTCACTGCCAAAATGATTTAAGAAAAAAAAAAAGATTCAGAAAACCACAAAATGATGAAAACATGTCATGATTGAAACCTTATTTGTTGCCATCTTAGAACATTTTTAGGATCGGTTGAGGTGCAGGACTCATTGAGGGTTCTCACTCCGTAGAGGCCGATTAAGACATTTTTTGGATGATACGAACGGATTTAAATGTGCATGTTATTCCAGCTAAAGCTTCAGTCCTGCCCCAAATGACTAAACACAAAACATAAGTTGCCATGTTTCGTGACTAGTTTGGCTCTGCTCAGCAGGATGCACAACATCAAAATAGACCCATTCCAAGCATGCATACGTCAGTGTGTTGTCGGCTTGTATTGTTCTCAACCATTAACACTGCTCATTGTGTTCAAAAGTGAGAAAGTGAAAATGAATCTAACCGAGAAAATTAAATGGATAAAGAAGGAGAAAACGACCAAATTCAATTCCTTTTTGCCATTAGAATGACAGATAAGATGTTCATGCTTGCAATTTCTGTTTGTTTATATCAGGGGTGAGATGTGCGAACTGCATCTTAAGACGAGGAGCCCGGCTCACAAAGCGGCTTTAACATGCTACCTTGATAACTTTGCTGAGTTTTAAGATGTTTTCACATTTACTCAGCAGATTTATTCAGGTAATTCTGTGAATTCTGCTTTCTTGAATCAGGCCCGCGATCTTCTCAACTCAGTCATTATCACCTGAAAAAACACTTGCACATCAGAACTGTGATGGATGATTGATTTGGTGTATTGTGATGCTATACTATGTGAAATAAAAATAAATTTACATTTTGTTTTCGTCAATGTAGTAATTGGCCAGCGGTATGTTAAAGGAAAACAACAAATATGGACAGTCACTCATCATCTACTCGCCCTCATGCTGATGGAGAGTCGGATGACGTTTCAAAGCGTGTGGAGCATCACAGCAACACAGTGTTGAGGCATTTTCACAAACAACTGTAACAGATGGGGGTTTCTTTTCAAAACGGAAAAAACAACTGGAAAAAAAATTAAAACGGCTCCATATGGGTGTCAGGAAGCCCTGAGATCCCACATTAATTTGAAAAATACTTTATTTAAACCCTTTTAAAGCCCAAATCTTCACTGTAGCTGGTAAGTTAAAAGCATGAGCACACACCCTTGTTTGAAGTGAGTACACAAGCTTGAGTGTGTGTCAAGGCAGAAAATATTCTCTAAATCAATTTGGGATCTTGTGGCTTCTGGAGACGAGCGGCAAAAAATATTACGATTTTTTTTTTCAGTTTTACCTTTTAATACTTCGGTTGTTTAGGAGAATGTGAACTATGAAACTGTACCTGACTTTTCATCAGCATTAAGGTGAGTAGATAGCGACTACATTTTCATTTTTTGGTGAACTTTTCCTTAAAAGAAAGACATAAATTGAGAAGCTAAACAATCTTTGCACTGTCTAGGTGTATTTTTAAGACGTCTCAAATGAATTGATCATATCTGGTGCAAACCTACAAGCAAACACAAGATGGTGCTGCAGGACTTCTCGAGTCTTCCCCCCCTGACAGCGTATTCATATTCACGTCTGCTTCTCTCCGAGCCCAATAACTGTTTTCATACTTAAATTTACAGTAAGCATGCATCATCTGCTGAACCTGTGTAGTGAGTTATACAGCCTGTTAAAGTGCGACTATAAATGTCAGCAGCTTCTGTAACCACCGTGAGCAGTGGAGAGAGAGAAGAAGCCTTGTATCATTTATTGGGCCTTCAGCATAACAATAGAGCAAACTGATTATTCAGTACTGACGTGACGGCTTATGTGTGATTCTTAAAGCAGTGGAGTTCTATGTGCTATCAGTCTGAATGACCTTCTTTCACCTTTTGCTAAAATGTCCACTGTAGTGTTTCTTGGTGATTCTCTCATATAAAAACCAGAGTCGCTGTTAATTGTCAGTTTTCTTGAGTTGGCTGTTGTTCATATGGCATTATAATGAGTCAGACGGGGGAGGGGTAAGAAGAAAAAAAACATCCCCTCCTTGGTTTAGTGCATATAAAAACAACTCGCTGAATAGCTTCGCCATGCAAGTTATTCACCAGTTAAGTTAAATAAGCCTCACAGCTACTGTCACGACCCATTATGTGGGGAGTAGGCGAGACAGCTAAACACCACTTCCACACAATTTAGATGCAATAAAACACTGACAGCTTTTTTATCCACTTCATTAAGCCAGTAATTTCTTATAAAAATCTCCCGCATTAATCCTGGCCATGGTTTCCCTGCGGTTCCTTAAGCTCTCCTCCAACCTTAGCCGCCTTGCTTTGATGCTTACTCAAATAGGCGCTAATTTGAGATAAATTATGCATCCGCATGTAGCCTACCCATGCCAAGGAATATAAAGTGTGACACTCTGAAAGATGGTGAATTAAAGCAAAGTGTGATACCTCGACGGCCTAATGGCAGATAGGTTAGGCCCGTCAGCCTGATGGTTTGTTGATCTGTGAGTCACTTCATATTCAGATAAAGGGAGAGGTCGTGTTTATGATGTGGCGAAGGTCATCTGGGGTACAGAGATGTTTTGGTTTTGGAGGCCCTCAAAAAACAACTGTTCTGGAATTTTCCAATTTGCCCTTTTTTGACCAATTTTATTGATCCCACGCAGGAACAAATTCAGTGTCACAGGAACATTCAAGTGCAAGTAAGTTTACAAGATGTTTAAAAACACAGAATACTCAAATAGAAAAGTTAGAAAAATGAAAGGTGATGGTTAAATACTGTGTGGATCTGTAACACTTCTATAACCATCATGAACAAATAATACATTTATAGTTGAATAAACTTCAGTGAATAGTTATTTCACTCTTAACAAATGATGAAATGCTCCATAAACCATTTATAAAGCAAGTCTTTATTGTAACGGTCCAACTAATAAATACAGTGTCGCTCATCTATAAACAGTCGGATAGCCGTCATGAAGTTGTAACTGATGTTTAGAAGACGTTTCACTAAATGCGTAATAAATGGTTTTATAGAGGATTTCATTGTTCATTATCAGTTAAATTGATTCTTACTAAGGTTTAATTAACTAAACATTTACCGTTTATTAATCACAGTTATTACACAGTGTTACAGTGTCATGTTGGAGTGAATCATTTCAGTCATACTTCAAACAAAAATGTCAAATATTTGCTTTTTAAATTGCAGGATTTGCTGCTCTTCCTTGTCATCTGAGATCGTAAATGAAAAGCCTTTTGGTTTAAGATGAGAGGAGCATTTTAAAGCGCTCACTTTGGGAAAGTGTGATGAGCATTTTTTTTTCTCACTGCTTTGGACATTTTATTGACGATGAAACGATGAATCGGCTAATCGTGAAAACAACTGTCAGGTTTTTCGATAGTGAAGCTCATCGTCCATTGCAGCCCTACTGTGTACTCTAGACTAACTAATGCCAGATTAAATGTACCAAGTTGTGAATACTTTTATCCTAATCGTCTTTATCATCGTCCAACTGTGTTTACTCTGGGTGGAAGCATTTACTCAGTCATTGCAGCAATAAGATCATATCAGCAACCTCAAGCTTATTATTTAAGTTAAACAAGTCAAAACGTCCAATATGAGTTTGAAATTCTTATGAAGAAAGTCTTAACTCAATAAGAACTGCATCGACTTTTGGAGCGCCTGGCGTCACCTCACATCCACTCAGTAATACAGTGACTTGACATCATCTGTAGATGGGGCTGTTGTCTGCCGTTTCAGCTGCTGCCCCTCACTCGTCTCTCAATCTTTCTGCTTCGCAGTGCAGGCAACATGGAGATCAACATCACATGCAGAGTCCTTCCAGATAGAGAGAGAGCGAGCTAGAGGAAGACTGTAGAGAAGTTGAAGAAGCAGTAGAAAGAGAGAGAGAGAGAGAGAGAGTGAGTGTGTGTGTGTGTGAGAGAGAGAGAGCTGCATGATGTACAACTGTAATTTGGCACCGTAGCAGCTGCTGAAATTGCCTTGCTTTATCAAAAGGCAACGCTGCTTCGCCCCCTGTCCCCTAATAAGGAAGCCCAACCAATAATGAAATAAAGCGAGCAGAACATACTTTTTGCCTGTGATGTCACGCTCACTTCCGCACGCCGGTCCGCCCTTCATCTTAGATGTCTTAGTATCATTACAACAATGATATTGCCATTAGGGTTCTTAATAAAACTCAGTGAGCGACGCATTATCTCCCATCTTTACATTTTATTAGGCGTGCTTATGAGGGATGAGGGGAAAATGATGTGACTAAGTGAGACGTCTCAGATAGGTGACAGATGTAATACAGACTTCATTTGTTAAATTGTAAGGTAGCGCAGCTCCAGTGAGTGTAATTATGCAGCAGGGACGAGGGGAGCCGGCGCTGAGAGGGAGAGTTTAGAGACTGAAGTTTCCAGCTGATCACGAAGGGACGTAAAAGCAATGATTACAAACTTTAAGAACAGTCTCTTACTGTGACGTTTAAGTCACTTTCTAATCTCACTTAGCCAGTTTTATGAGCAGGAGGAAAGATGTAGGTCGTATGACAGTAGATGTTGTTGTAGCTGTTGAAATTGGAGGAACTTGGACGGCCTTAAAAGTACAAATATAATGAGGTATTCTGTGACAAACCTCACTGTGTTTTTGTTGTTTTTTTGATGTGGTTTCTGTTTCCAGCTGGAGTGAGGAGATTTTTTTTGGTGACATGTTTATTTTCACTGGACTCTTTCCTGAAAGAAAAAAAAGAAAAAAGGATTTTAATCGGACTGAAAACATTTTTTTTGTTTAAGATGAATTGAAGTCTGTCAGAGCGTGTGGGATTAGTTGATTGACAGGAAAGTAATTGCCAATTACCAGTTAATAGTTTGTCATTTTTCAACCATGAATTATCAACATTTTTATTGTTCCAGCTTCTCAGTCGGGAGAATATGCTGCTTTTTTGTATATTATGTAATAATGAACTGCATATCTTTGCATTTCTGATTGTTGGCATGACAAAACATTGTTTTGTTCTTGAGGCGATTTTATTTTCTAAAATTCAGTGGGCCAAATGATGAATTGATAACATCAGAAAGTAACTGTCTGATTGAGCAGAAATGAAGAAAAAAAATAACTGAAGTTGTGGATCTAAAATCTATACAGTTGATTAATCCGCAACACCTGTGTTGGAAGACTGGTGCAAAAGAAGGAATGAATTTCAGGAGACATTGAGGTATCGGAAATATATTATGTAGCCTGGAAGTTCCCCTTTTCAAAGACTTGTTCTACATTTTCCCACATTGCTGATACACTAACAAAAAAGACACGATGGACTCTATCATGAAACCGGAACACACCTGCCGTTACACGTTCCCTCTCAAAGTTTACACCTCTCCAGTTAAGCAAACTACTCGAGGACCCTTAATCTGCAGCGGTAGGAGGAGCCCAGGAGAAGGACAGGAGAGGGAAGGATAACGAAAAGTGGGAGTTAGAGGAAGGGACAGGCGTCTCCTGTATTTTCTCGGTCAGGCAGCAGAGCGTGGAGCCGAGGGGCCAGCGGGCCAGCAGCCAGCTAATGGGGACCAGCAGTGAGCAGGGGCCAGGGACAGCGCTGACAAAAGGAGCAGCGACAGATGCCATTATCTCAGCCTCATGCAGATACAATGGAGCCGGACGACACAGGCCCTGACACTGACAGACGTGTGTGTACGTGTGTGTGCGCGTGCGTGTGTGTGTGTGTGGAGGGCCTGTGTGGGCTACGGGAAGGCGCATGTGTGTGTGTACACTGTGAGGTTAATGGAACACGATGGAGGAGAAGTGGATTATCGGGGAGACTACAATTTCTTGGTAACACTTGTCTGAGCTCCTCTGCACCCCTGCATGCATGCGTGCGTATGTGCGTATGCAATCCGGGGGTGTATTTGGCTACAGCCTACATGACCCTGCCTTGTTACTGTAAGACAGCTAGATCAGTCACCCATCACTTGCTTAGAATTCAGGGGCATCGGGAAAAGCACATCACATTTGGTCCCACATTTCAATGGGTGCTACTCTTGACCTTAAAATATGCAGCATTCACTTCACCCAAGGATGTTCTGGTCATTTGGAGAACCAAAAACGTGTCGGGGTGGGGTTTTTTGGAGGGGGTAGACGAGGGGGATATGGCGATGCGTGGAGCAGGATTGGCAAAGGCAGAAAAGGGCTGTTAAGCAGCAGTTTTTTTTGGGAGGGATAAGAAATGTGAGCTTTAGCCAGTGTAGTGCGGTGACATGGGACAGCGTTATTGACTGTGGCGGCGCATGCTGACAGTGGATTGTCAGCCCCTGCAGTCATTTGCCAGACTGAACGAATGCAGGGATCAGAGTTTTTGGAGCTTGGAGAACGAGAGAGAGAGAGAGAGAGAGAAAAGACGAAGAAAGTGAAAAAGGGGGGAATGGCAAAGAGGAAAAATAAAAGGGGGGAAGAGAGCGAAAAACTGGCAGCCATACAAATGCTTGAATATACACATAACACACACACAGACACACACTGAGCTGTGGACGCCCCGCTGAGTGTCTGACACTGATGCTGCCAGACTAATCAGGGTACTCTCTCTCTCTCTCTCTCTCTCTCTCTCTCTCTCTCTCTCTCTCTCTCTCTCTCTCTCTCTTTCTCTCTCTCTCTCTCACTTGCTCATTAGTGTTAGAGAGAGAAATCAGACAGTTGTGACGTTGTAATGACGCCGCGTCTTGCTGTTGTACCCGTGTTTGGCATGAGTTCTGAGTTTAGAGTTACGTCCTTGTTTTCATGCCGCCTCGAAAAACGTGTCAACATCCTACTTCCACTGTTTCTCCACATGTCACACGTAGCAATACTGGTATATCTCTTAGTCTGATGAAGACTAATGAATTCCCTTTTCAGAGAGCACTCACGTAATTAAAGATTCAATAAGGATTCTAAAGATTGACAAGAATGTGGGCTAATAAAAATCTTCACCATCGTAGAGGTTGCCGAGTTGAGCAAAAAGAATTCCGATGAATCTGATATATTGATGAGCGTGACAGCCAAGCCAGATTGCAGGCAGACCAGCAGTTTGCTGTCAAGATCACTTCTGAAAAAAGGAAGAGGATAAGCTCATTGCTTTTTAAAACTGGAAAGAAAACCACAAATGGTTAAAGGGAAAGCATAAACTTTAAAAGATTCAAAAGAACAGCAATGAAACTGAAGGTGAGAGGATTGGGTGTAAAACATCTTTGAAACAGCATCAATGCTGATTTACAGAGACAAATACAGATGAGTGCCGACTCGAAGTGTCTCCGAAAGCACCATGTGCACAACTTTGTGCATTCTTGGTTAATGGTGAGTTGAAATTAAGTGAGAGGTGGATGAACAGTAATGCCCTGTGTAGGCTGTTGGAACCACTGGATCAAGGATATGTTATGATTCCAGATCGACAGTGAAACTGGACAGGAAGTTTGTCGTAAGAGCCCTATCTTAAAACAAATTCTTTGGCTTTGGTTTGCCGCATTGAATTATTACAAATTTGATCATAACATCAACCAAATCAGATGTTGGCAGTTAACATTGCTGTTGTTCAAGTTGATGCAACTTCACATTTTTTTGTTTCAATTTTCTGTTTATGTTGTGACAATTTAGCACTTGGTTAGGACGAGGAAAACATGTTTTCAACAGCTGGAGTTGTCTCGAGGTCATTACACCTGGTTCCTGCTGAAAATATTCAGCGGTGTCATATTTAATAATGTCGAAGCACAGTCTTGAACGGTGGTCACTGGCTTTACAGATTTTGCTCATATAGTATGACTCCTCCACCAACCCCTCCACCTTCCGATACGAATGCCTGGTGATGAATATGGAATATTAATGAGGTGTGGCACGTTCTTGTAGAGATGTCAGTATGGTACGTTGCCAATGACACGTACAACTGTGAACATTAAGTGTTCATGGCGACTGACCTGCATTTTTTCCCACTCATTTCCTCCAAATATATTTATGATCAAATACATACCTAACATCCGACATGGGGCATTTCACTGTGTATGACACACAAGCTGCACAATCAAAGCTTTGGCGGCTGTGGCTCAGGGCTAGAGCCAGTGTCTTGTTATCGAAAGGTTCCTGGTTTGATTCCCCTGGTCTGCTTGTCGAGTGTCCTTGTGCAAGACACTGAACCCCAAACTGCTCCTGATGTGCTGGTCGGCACTTTGCATGGCAGCCAACGCCATCAGTGTATGTATGTATGTATGTATGAATAACTGTAAGTCGCTTTGGACAGAAGCGTCTGCTAACTGCCCTAAATGTAAATGTAGAAACACTTGCATTTGTTGTTTTTTTTTCAATCTGGATTCTTGTACTTTTTTGTTCGAAGAACATTAAAAAGACATCACATTTTTCAGGGGAGACTTAAATTCCGTGATTAGAAGAGAGGTCAACAACTGAGCCAATAAAACTGAAAAGGACCCTCGACGGAGCTTCAAAATGAAATTTAAGAAAAACCTGCTCTTGAATCCTTAACCAGTTCCTGATATTTCAGCAATAAGTCCTTCACAACACTTTAGGACACAGACTTTATTAGCCTTTCCATTCATGTTTGGCTTTTTTATGTTTTCTCTTTACAACCCAGGCATGTCCTTTAGCCATGCGAGTTTTATTTTTCTTGATTTGTTGTTCCTAAAGGGAGCTGCAGCCGCACAAAGAATACTGAAGCAGCTGCTATTAAAACAATAAACAGGCTCTTTGGTGTTGAGCAGCGCCAGGCAGTAGACTCTTAGTAATAGCTGTCAAAAAGGCCTCTGAGAATTTTGGGGCAGAAGTGGACTTAAAGATGATGGAGTGGACTTGTGAATAGAGACTGAGGGGGATTTTAATGCAACAGAACATTAGAAACAGTAATCCTCGGGTCACATATAATCCTCAGTCCCCATAAACGTAAAACTGAAGGTCTGTGTTGCAAATGCAATCCCTTATGAAACATACAGGCACTCCATTATACTGAGATTGTGTGTGAGACCACTGGACAGCAGTGGTAAAAGGAGTAGTTAAATCCTTTAAGTGAAAGTACCAATACAACACTGTGAAATACTCCATTACAAGTAAAGCTCCTACATTCAAAATCTTATCAGCAAAATGTCAAAAGTTCTGCTGGAAAACTTTGGGTTGCTTACCCTGTTTTGGTACGTCCATCGGATGCTCGACTGGATTGAGATGCGAGGAGGCGTACTTGGACTGCAGTAATGTTTGGGTAGGTGGATCGTGTTAAGTGGTTTCCAAACTGGGTGTCTGGTCCTCTCAAAGGGAACACCAGACAAATCTGAGGGGTCATGAGATGATTAATGGGGCATAAAAAAGAAATAAAAAAGATTTTGTGGCTGAATATTTGATGATAAACATGCAACAACTCCTCCACTTTTAATGGCAAATGCATTTGTTTCTAACTACCCTCTTGAATGACACATACAGTAGAACCATTCTCTGATCCGCCGCTACCAGCAGGACGTCATCATTAATCATTGCCACCCAAAACCACCACAGATCGCAGTGTAAAGCCTGTGTTTTCAGTTTAAAAAAGTACAAGTGCAAGAAGATCCATGCTATCTTAGCAAAAACTCCCCACACTTTTACGAGAGTGGTTAAGTTCCCAGTCCGGCACTGCTGATAGGTACGGTTTGTTTATATGACCTAATAGATGCCGGCGTGCGGGCGGGAGCTGGTGTAAGAGACGGAACGTGGTTTGGGCTAAAATAAGCACTTGGTTAAAGATATTCATATTCAAAATGAGACAACATTGACATGCAGTTGGAACCAGTATACTTAATGTAAGTACAAAGTACCCTGGAAGTTGAAAGAAATACTCGAGTGAAAGCACCTCAGAATTGCACCAAAGTAAATATGCTCATTTATCTTCCACCGATGCTACTCAACCAAAAAGACATGGATACTTAAATGTGTGTATACGTATGAAAAGAAAGTTCATCTTTGTGTACATCAGCGCATCACGAGGCCAAATGAAAGTAGGCAGGTATCAGCTATTGAGGTTCCGGCCATCAAGTGGGGAAGTGGCTGAGAGAGGAAGTGAAAAGTGAGAACATCACGTTTCATTTTTGGATTATATGTGCACTCTCACGCCTTGATACTTGCTTGTTTCCCTGAAAAACTTTCGAAACTTTGGGTGCAATTTCTTTCTTTCTTTCTTTCCTCCCTTCCTTGTTCATCGCCTCCTTCCTTCCCTGCATCCTTCGTCTCAATCTGGTAGTAATGCTAATGACCCTGCTGTCTGCCCCGGCAGTTTCTCATAACACAACTTATCAGCAGCGAACAGGAGTATATTTTTAAACTCTGCTGCAACCACCCCCTCCCTCTCTTGCACACACACACACACACTTGCATGCATACACTCTGTTACTATTCAGTCGACTTGCTGGGAACCTGTGCTGAGGTCCAGATTGAAAATGTGATGTGTGCTAATGCATTCAGAACAGAGGTGAGACCGGTCCTTTCCTTTTTCTCGAAGCCAACAGTGGGAAGAACACCAGCCTCAATACGGAAAGCTAGAAAGGGGAGCACATTACGGTGGCTGAGTAATGAGAACCATGGAGCTCCAAGTCATTCCCACATTTCACACACACACATGCTCACACACCGGCTGGTCTGTGGGAGTGTGTGAAGCAGCGTAAGGCTCCAACAGAGTACTACCAGGGCTATGCTCTCCTGATGGTGATGCTGTGTGAAGTGCAGAGCTGTTCGACACAGACTCCAGCTGCTGCTGCCCTGTATTCAAATGGCACCACAAGACACCAGTGCGCCGTCTCTTGGTTCTTATTAGACTCAGCCTCTCACTCTTTTTGTGTCCGTCTTTTTTTTTTTTCCCTCCAAAAGTCTCTCAACTCTCTACGCCCGCGGCATCCCACTTTTACTTTGCTCCCCCGCGTCCCCTCTTTACTTCCCTCCTTCACTTGTCTCGCGTGCCGTGCTCCTGTTAGGCATCAATTTGTGGCACATCACAAGAGGAATTAAAGAAGATGCATGTGGAGAAAAGTTTACAAGCATTCCTAATTTAGTTGCTGACAGCATTCAATTATAGCGCTTTATCTACTGTTTTTTTTCCCTCCCTTTATTTCACAGTGACTTCTACGTGAAAGAATGGGATCAGTCAGGCTTGTGTGCACATCCACCAGTCGCATCCAATACAGTATGTTAGTGTGTGTACTGTGTGTGTGTGGGTGTATACATGCCAGCGAGTAGGTGTTCTGTGACAGCAAGCATTTTCAGAAAGTGTGACAGAGAGGTGAGAAGAGAGGGACTGCATCCCGCAGCTGTATATCTGCCCCGGCGGCCAAGAATGTGTAAGATGGATGGAAGAAGATGAAAAGTGGATGGAAAGATGCTGATGCAGAATGGTTTCTCTGATTATAGAGACAGCGCAGTTAACGTAGACTGTGAGGATTTTAGATTTTAACATAACGATTGCCTTCACTGCAGGATGCACTGGCACATTATAGCCTGATATAAAAAAAAAAGTATGTATCCTGCGTGTACACTCAGTATCCACTTTATTAGATGCAACATAAGCTACAAATAATGAGTCAGCTATATATGAGGCATGTGGCTGAGGTGCAGACGCTGTTCATCTAAAGGTCAGAAAGAACAAGAGTCATCATTTCGATGTTATGCAAATATAATGGTAAGGTATATTGTATTGGTCACACACATTAGGTGAAAAACAAGAGGGTGTGCACACATTCAGAGCTCTTCACAAGAGCTGGACACGTACAGAAAAACTACAGGCTGAGTATGTGTTTGTATTCTGCACATATATGTTATTAAAAAAAGCTAATTGTTGGTTATGAAATATGCTGTCATTTAAATATTTTAATTCTGTATTAAATGAACAAAATAATAGTCTAACTTACTTGAGTAAAAGTAAAGACAACGTGTAAAAATATTACTTTGGTAAAAGTCAGAGTCACCCACATGAAAAGTATTTGAGTTAAAGTCTTGGAAAATGTATTATAGATCGCCAGAGGAACATTTTTAAAGAAAATGATAAATCCCAGTTGTCCTCCAGCCACCAACGGCTGCACCTGTGCCATCCTGTAATGTTCGCAGACTACCCTGCTGGAAAAACCAGCAAAGACCAGCATGATTTCCATGGTGGTCTATACTGGTTAGTACTGGTTTAGCTGCTGGACCAGCATGATTAAGCTGGTCCAGCAGCAAGGTCCCAGTTATTATGCTGGCCTACCAGCATCGTCTTGCTGGTGAAGTTGCTGATGAAGCTGGTCACCAGCATCCACTGCTGGGCAGGAAACACCTGTGCCTGAATCCTGTTCAATCAGCATCTTGACTTGCCACACCTGTCAGGTGGATGGCTTATCTTATTGGATTTTAACAAAAGTGTGCTCAAAATCTGAAAGAAGTAATTATTGTGTGTACATAAAAAAGGAAAACCATTATAAAATTGGTTATTTCAACTTGTGAGAAAAATGGGAGCAGAAAACAAAGTGATGCATTTATATTTCTGTATATTCAGTGCAGTATTTACAGTTTCAGGTGCCCTCAAATGACCCCGAAATCTTGCAGGTTTGAAGCTTGTGTTCAATAAACTTGGTGTACTGTGACAACCTCACTGACTCTGTGTCCTGCATTGGACTTTCACAGTCAACTTCACTCCTCCTCATACTCTGCAATATGACAGAGACACATCTGTGCTGGTGTTCAGCATACCAGCACAAAAACACAACATATGTTGGTCTTGTTGGTCACAAGCTATGCTAGTTTTTCCAGCAGGGTAGTGAAACGGAGCGAGCGAGTTGAACAAACTTGGTGTGAAACATGGCCTTTCGAGTTTTATTTTTACGCATGAAATGGACGTGAATCCACCCGATCTGTTGCTGCTGAGAAGTAAGTTCGTATTTTGAACCGTTGTCCCATTAAACTTGGCCTGTAGTGTAAAGTTAGGTTTCATTCTGTACACCTGTCAGCTAGGAATGACTCAATTTTAGGTAGCATTTCGGTAAGCTGTTAGTCTATTGGCACAAGAATTGTTCAATTGAACTTTTTCTACTCATTTATCATTACCTTTGATGCGCTAATTTCGTTATTAATTAGCAACGCTTACATTTTGGCTAAAGAAGTCAAATCACAGCTAACGTTAGCTTCAACTTGCTAGCTAACCTTAGCTCAGGAACGGCTAATGGTTACCACGGTAACCTCCTTATCAAGTGTCGGTGCTGATACTAACGTGTCCGTTCCTCAGGTGGACGACAGCACATGAAGAGGAGATAATTCATGGAGGTTCATCTTTGGTAAGTACCCCAACACTTTCCTTATATTTCCACATCAATGTGAGGTTTGTCGTTCCGTTTCCCCCCCCAAGTGTATATCACTGTATAGGAGTATGATAGCTTACACCACCTTTGGGGTGTCAGTGATGTCTCTTTTTGTTGTGGGGCTACTGTAAGGAAGACAGTAGGAGAAGCCCAGGTCTAAATAATAACAGAAATGGTGGCCAAATTTAATTTATCTGCTTTAGCTTCTGCGTCAAGTCATGGCTTCCTGGGAGAGAGTTAAATAGAATAGAGCCATTGTTGAAGTTATTGTTAACTCCTGTGGCTTTCTGACTATGACTAGTCAAAATGTCTGCTGGTAAAAAGGCTTTCTGTAAATGCTAGCAGTCCATGCTCTTATGGATATTTAAGTGGATTTGATTTCATGTTAGACATATATGTTGTACTCACTGTCTTGGTGTGACCCTCCGATACTGAACTGCATTTACCTGTGTCTGCGTGGGTGGTTTGGTTTCTTCCTATATTCAAAGACACGTATGTAAGGTCAAGTGGCTCTAGACTTCTGGTACTTGTGAATATAATCATGACTTGTTGGTTGTTGTGAGCTGGAATGGTGTCCTGCTTGTTCTTCTCTGCACAGGCTGGATACATTCAATGTTAATTGTCTAAATTTTAACCTGGTAAATTGTGTGTTAAGTGTGTTAAGGACTAAATTAACTGAATGCTAGCAGAAAAGTGATACTCCGGTTACTTGGCGTTGTCTCTGATAATGTATTTGCGTGAGCTCACTGCATGAATGTTGGTGTACTTGGTGATGCTCCAAATGAGCTTTCCAAATGATTTTATAATGACAGAAATGCTGAATGAAAGTACTGCTGTCACTTGCTGTGCCTGATATTGTGCCAACATAGATGGTTTTAATGAAGTCACTTCACAATAAGAGGAAAACCTGAAATGAAATTATTTTGGAGGTGAAAAATAAGACTGAAAACCCTACAGTCAGTACTCTTTCCACCTCTGGCCCAGCTCTATACTCAATTTAAAAGACAGGCAGCTCATCCACTGAGGGATCCAGGGCCACCAGTGCATGCTAATGGGGCGGCTCCCTGGACCTGCAGTTTCTCATCACACAACCTATCTGCACAACACAGTGACGATGTGTATTTTAGACACTGCTGCAGCCTGCCTCTCTCTCTCTCTCTCTCTCTCTCTCTCTCTCTCTCTCTCTCTCACTGCATCTCTTGCTCTCCTTCCTGTCTCAGTCTTACTATCTTTTCTTAGACTCACATGTACGTGGATGTTCAAGCACAGACGAGTGCACCCAAACTCACTCACACACACACACACACACACACACACACACACACACAAACACACACACACACACACACACACACACAGCAGGAGCAGGGCCTGCAGCTCCTGGGTGTTTTGCGGGTTGGATTCACACCAATGCTTTCTCTGACTGCACTATTGTTATTTAAATGTGGGAGGGCGATCAGCAGCAAGCATTAATGGCATCCTCAGCACTGTGGATGAAGCACAAGACACACACACCCACACACACAAAAGCAGACACACATAGACATCCACGCATGCACGTGCAGACGCACACTTTCACACAAGCCTTGTGGATGCACCTTGAGGGCCATATGAATAACAAATACCTCTCCCATCTGCAATACCACAGAGTATTTCCAACCATTTCGGCACATTAGTCAGCAGTCCTTTGACTTAGGCTCTCCACGCACCACTTGGTGTATTAGCGTTGTCCTCCTCAGCTATGAAACACAGTGTTTAAGTGTGCAGTTTGAAGAGAAGTTTGTTATTTGAGATTAAACTTTATGTCGCGGATGATCTGACCTTGTCTTCTTGAGTTTGATGTTGTGGGAGGTGCTTGAGTTGTTTGCTGCGGCGATGTTTTGTTCTGTCAAGGCCAATCAGGGCCTAGCTGGAATACCTGTAGTGATGGTATCGTTTTAAACTGGTGAAGACCTCCCCCACCCTCCCGACACTGCCAGACCAAATGGGATTAGACAGGCACCCCTGGCCATTAACACTTGATCCTTACCTGCTGTCTCCTTCCTTAGAAAACCAAGGCTCCAATAGTTGGAAATGATATGATTAACTGAACAAACCAAAAGCCGAAAAAAGACACGATTTCTCATTTGAGTTCCCCCAAAAATTGACTGTATTACAATATATATTGAAATAATGATATTAAGCTACAGAGGACATTATTAATTTCACCCACCTCTATATTACGCCTTGTGAAAACTGAAAATGGAGAAAAAAGAGTGAAAACTCATTTTTTCAAAGGACAAAAACAGCATGATGGTTTGGCCGAAACTGTCAGATGTAAAATGTTTGAAAAATGGTTCCTCCAAAAAATATATACATCTTTAACACTGGACAAAAACCCCACTAACACTCAGTAACATCAGTTTTTTCTTAATGTGAATGTGTACAAACAGCATTCATTCCTGCGTCAAATGACTGCAGTTGTCACGGGTGTCTGCTCTAGCTCTCACCTGGGTGGACACGCCAATTTATGCCAAACCCTTGTAAGGGGCGATGTATGATGCGTTAATACTTTTCTATCTGTCTCTGCTCAAGCAGTGCTCAAGCGTCTCGAAATTGAGACTTTCTAATGTTCCCAGTTTGTATGGCACATGGGATTGAAAAACCTTGAAAACCTGCCAATGCACGCTAATCTTTCTGTGAAAGTGATATTATAAAGAAATTACTGTAACACTCTGAATTGATTAAAGCTGTGTATATTTGGAAAAGTGTGCTTAAGGTTTAAAACATGAAGTTACAACTTATCGATGAGAAGATGTAATTTAGGCCGTATGATAACTTTTCCCTTCCTCACAGTTTAACATGGACAATTGCCAGCTTGTGTGCCTCTTGTCTCTGTGTAATTAAAGCAATGCTGTTAATTAGCTGTTCAGAGCAATCAGTTGATTGCAAAGCAACTGTTTTCACTGCATTTTATCAAAGACAAAGATAGTAAGAAAAAACAAAAGTCCATCTCATTAGAAATTGCCAATTCATGTGGAAGAGATTCTGCGTTCATCTCTTGAGGTCTGGCTATTTTTGGGGGGTTAGGTTCCTTTGGTGCGTTGGCTGGAAATCAGCTTGTGCGTTAAAATCTGAGCATTTTGTTGCGGCAAGCAAGATTATGCGTTTTTTGTGTTTTGTGTGTGTGTGCACAGGAGTGCATCTGTGGGAGTCTGTGTGTGTGTTGTCAGAAGTGATCCCATTTTCATTACTCACTGGCTCAAAGAGGGAGGTGAGGCCCTGGCTTGCAACAGTGATAAATGCATTACCCCAATAAACCCTGTCTCCACTGAGGTGCTGAATGCTGACACACACACACACACACACACACACACACACACACACACACACACACACACACACACACACACACACACACACACACTGAAGAAGGGAGTGAAAGGAGGTTGGCGACAGAGAGAAGAGGGATGGATAGATAAAGAGAGTAAAGAGACAATCAGATGGCAAGAGAAAGACAGTGACAGGTAAGAGGAGATGAAAAAGAGGAGATGGAGGAAAAAGAAAGTAAAAAAAAAACAAGAGATGGGAAGACAGGGAAAAGTGACAGGTGCCTAGGAAATGAGAGCGACAGGAAAGAGAGGAGACGGAGGAAAAAGAGGCAGACAGGCACTGGGAGGGAGGTGGGAGGAGGTGGTGGGTGCAAAGAGCCAGAAGGTTAGGGGTAGAGGGGTGCTAATGGCTGTATGCAGAGCAGGACTTTGGGGCATGCTGGTTGGTTGTGGGGCTAGAGGGATTGGTGTGCGTGGGTGGATGAATGGATGGATGGAGAGAGGTATAGATGGAGTGATGGGAGGGAGGATGGAGGTGGGAGGTGAAAGATCAGTGGTGTCCAGCTGGCCTCCTCCTCGGCCCCTCATTAGAGCAGCACAGGCCTGTCGCAAATAGTAATCCTGGAGGAAACAAGGGAGAAGATGTACATAGTGTGTGTGTAGAGTGAGTGTGTTTTAGACTCCTGACTGTGTCTATATGACATCATACATGTGTATTTATATTTAAGGATGATTGTAAGGGAGAGTGGATGCACTTATGTGTGTTTATGCAAGCGAGTGTAAAGTGAAATGAGTGTGCATGACATGTTGTATGTAAAGCACGTGTCCTTTTGCATGTGCGTAAATGACTGTGATAAGAAAGTATGTGTGTAAGCACGACAGAAAATGCTTGTGTGGGCATAATATGACTCAAATGTATGTAAATATATAGTATACATGGTGAAAGATGTGTGTGTTTAGCGTGAATGCACCTGAGTGCGTGTATAGCACTGTGTGAGTTAGTGCGGGCATTTGTGTGTGCGGGAATATTTAGATGTAGGCCAGCGTGTACGAAGTATGTATGATGAATATATGTGAATGAGTGTGTTTGTGTGTGTGCGCTCGAACTCCTAATCACCAACTCCCTCTGCTTCCTGTGCTCCCTCTTTCTCTCTCTCTCTCTCTTCTTTGCCTCCCAGCCCACCACCTCTGGTAATGAGGTGAGGGTGGGAGCGGATCAGAACCCTTAGTGGAGTGGACCGACCCCGTCCTCAGTCGTAACTACATGCGGGTCAGGTCTCCCTCATTAGCCGCCATCACAGTGACATCACAGGCGAAAGCCCCGGTGTGCAAATTGAAAACACCAAGTTCACCGAATCAAATCAGAACCTCAGCAGAAACCCGCCGAGTCTGAGCTAAAAAAAAAAAGAAAAGAAAGGAAAAAAGGCCAAGCAGGTCTTTTAATGTCTTTTTGGGATTCTTGAGGAATTAGAGGAGTCGGACGTGGTGTGTTTGGGGCGGGGGGGTCAGATGGGGGAAACGAGAGGCGGAGAGGCGTGGAGGGCAGAATACAATTAAAAGGGAGCAGAGAGTCAAGGGGACTGACCTGGTGATGGGAGAGGAGAGGAGGGGAGAGGGGCAGTTCTTAGTGCACGTGCACCACATAATGAAAGGTTGAACTTTTTGTGGCCGGGGTGGCATACCAAATCAACTCACCCTGGGAGTGTTGAGAGAGAAAGAGGGGGAGGGGGGGCGGACTGCAGGGTGAGAAAGGGAGGAAGGAGAAATGGAAACAACAGGCGACCCAAACGAGAGAGGCAAAGGCGAAGGAGAGGCAGAGACTTTAACGAGGGACAAGGGAGGTAGAGAGGGACCGAACATGGGAGGGACAGAGGGATGCAGACCGACTTGCTGAATGAGTGGAGAGGAGTAGGATGGGGAAGGGGAGGAGGGAGAGACAGAGAGTGAGAGGCCCCCGCTACGTGGCTGCCACGGGGGCCTGAGTGACAGAAATTAATAATTAGTGACAATGATTGACAGCGCTCCCTCCATCTGCGGCTCTCCGCCGCCTCACAACGCCTGCCTCCGCCAGCGACCGCGGGCACAATGAGCTCCAGAGGGATTGTGGGAGACGCACTTGATTGACAACTGCCTCCTGGAGAGACAAGGAGGGGGGGTTGGAGGGGTGGGCAGAGGCAGAGGAGAGAAAGGAGAGTGTGAAAGAGAGGAGGGGAGGTGTACAAGAGGGAGGGATGGAGGGGAGAGGTGGGTGACAGGGGCAAAGGGGGACAGAATAAAAGAGGGGGTCTAGGAAGATGGTCAGAGGTTTTTTCCCCCCTCAGAGGTGAAGAAGGAATTGCTGCTATCAGCTCCTCTCTGTCCTCTCCTCCATTACCGTACCCACTTGCTCCATCACTCCTTGGGCTGCTCATCTTGCCATCCAACCTCCACCAGCGCCTCTCACTACTCCACACCAGTGTATAGCATCATTATGCAAAAGTGGCAAATTTACCACAGAAGGAAGGAGAGGGATAAATAAGGAGGAGAAAATGAAAAAGAGGGTTTAGGCCTCGGTGTGGGGGAATAGCCTGTAAATAGCCATCAGCAGGGAATTTGTCACTCTATCCACCCCTGTCCTGTCTGTGTTTTACTCTCTTTATCCTTGCTCCACCCTTTTATCGCTCCTGCTAGGCATCCTGACTGTCTATTTACTGTCAGCGGGGAAACCACAAAAAGTCTTGGGTTTGCTATATGTCTTGTCTTTCTCTGGACCTAAAAGTGCGTCTGTGGAGGAGCGAAGTCTCGTATGACGATGCACACGAGCTGTCTCACATGAAATCACAAAAATGTCATTTTTCTGTCGTACTTCTTTTTCTCTCTCACAATTTCTTTCGTTCTTGTTTTATCTCTGTCAGTTTCTGCTCTTCCCTCACATTTCTCTTCTCTCCCTGCCCCCCCATAGTGTTTTTCATTTTTCGTTCATTTTATTCTCTTTTGATCCCATTTTTCCTCTTCTTCCCTCTGGTGTATCCCTCCCTTCATCCTTTTCCCTTCCATGCCAGGCTTGTTTGAGCCTGCCATGACATGGCCTGGGCTAATGTGCTCCAGTACGGCTTAATCGCGGCACAGGTCTCCAAGGCTTACTGCTACACACTGTAACAAAGTACACTATTTACCTCAGGGCCACATAGAGAATAGGCTTGCACAGAGCACAGCGAAATCCAGTGGGGAATCAGTTTCACATCACAACACATTATTGATTTTCCCCCCCAAAACAGACATGTTATTCATTGTTGCCTGAGCCTGGTTTCCTATCTCTCTGTCCCTTACAGAGGTGGGGAGGGAGCTCAGGATTAAGGTCATGCCCTCGAGGTAAACACTGTAATGTGTCTTATTATTCCGCCCAAACTATCCATTTTACTGGTAAATGGTTATTTCTACTGTCACTATGTGCATGATTTGTTAGTTTGCACTTTTTTGTATAGCATGTTGTACCCTAAATAATTAAAACACGTTTTAGTGAATCAAGATAATTATTTAATCTTTAAAATGCCTGAAGAAAGAAAAAAAAACAAGGCTCATCACAAGTTCTCCGAAATTTGGCGGTGTCTTCACATGATTTATTTTCTCTGACCAGCAGTCCAAAACTCAAAGATATGCAGTTTACAATAATAAAAGTAAAAGAAAAGCAGCCAATCTTTGCATTTGACAAGTGTTTGACAAATTTGCTGGCTAAATTAATTGACCAGTTAATTGATTATCACTAGCATGTGAAGAGCTGGTTTAGTGGAAGACATTGTCATATAATTCAGCCCTGATCTTTGTGAACTTTCCCGGCCTGTTACTGTCTCAGTAGGTGTAAAAAAGTGTAATTTCTCTCCATAGCTCTGATTGCATTGGTTTGATTCAGCAACTGTCTAGAGCTTTTTGTTTTAACATTGTGAACGTTTGTTTAATGCATGCAAATGTCCTTGAAGGTCCCTCATCACTTTCTTCCTCTCTGTTCATGGCCCAGCTGAGGCGTGTAACTTTGCTGCAACCCTTTATGCTTTTTACACACACACACACACACACACACACACACACACACACACACGCACACACGCACACACTAAACAGACGGCACAGAACACGTGGAGTTGACAGCTGGTAACTGCAGGGCCCAGCAGGTGCAGTGTGTGTGTATGTGTGTGTGTGTGGTTGGCCCCAGAGGGCCCCTGACTCATGGCCAGAGAGGCAGGCAGAGGTGTGTGTGTGTCTGAACGTGTATGTGTGTGTGTATGTATGTATATATGTGGGAGTAAGGGGGGCCTGGCTGACTGACTAGCCTGGAGTTGACTTCACTTCAGCTCCAGTGATTGATTGGAATAGGCCTGGACATGGGGCGATGTATTGCCTTTGGTCACTACCTTTGACTACCTTCATTACATCAATACCTCTCTCTGCTTTTCTGTTTTGTTTTTGTTATTTGTGTGTTCTTGTGGCCTTTTACTGAACTTTGAAGAGTTCACTTTATTATGATAATCAGTACCAGACATGTTTTTCCTGGTCCAGGAACTTCATGCAAAGACTTGCTTTCTGATCTACTTTATGAAATGGATCAATGCTTGCAAGTAAATCGACAGAATTTGGCTTGACTCGGCTGACTGCTGCAGATGGGAAGTTTGGAGGATTTAGTGACCACTGAAAAACTCTTTATCTCTGTATCTGTGTATCTGTCTCTCTCTATTTCACTCTCTCATTTGAACCAGCTTGTTCTTGGTCAGTATGCCATTTGATGGGGTTCGCTTGCCATCCTGCCTGCCTCTGGCTATGGTGCCATCTTGAAAGGCGCCGCAGCACACACACCTGGCCCGCCGGCTGCCTCTTTGGTCTGCCTCACCTTTTGTCAGCACCATGTTAATGAAGGCCCTGTCAGTGTCCACCGCTCGCACACCGGGGCGCCTTTTAATGAGTTCGCTATTTGATCGCTATAGACACCCGGCATGAACGATGCTCGTTCTTTTTTTCATCCCTCATGGACGGTGCTCCTTCGTTCTTGTATATGTGTGCATGTTCACAGAAGCGTGTGCGTGAGGCTAAAGGGGAGGGAGACGAAAAGGAGGGGGACGGTCAGCTGATTAGGACTAGTTTATAATAAAAGGGGGAGGGTGGATGTCTTTTAAAAAAAAGGAAAGAAAAGAAAATTATTATTTTTATTCCCCCCTCCCTCTGTACCCAAGTGAGTCGTGGCTCTCCCTTTTCAGGGGTAGATGAAAGCAGCTGGGCGCAGGGCTTCCAACAAAAAGTGCCAAGCGATCACAAACAAACCTTCAGATGAATCACATCAAAGGCGCTGCCCCAATTGTTAGCCCTCTCGTATCTGCGGAAAATTGGCTCATTAAGGGCAAAAAATGACATTGTTTACATTAGCCGGCGCCCTGATTAGTGCCAGCCATGTTTGTTGTGTTGCTCTGCTGTCCGCTTACCAACAGACCACTTCAGCTGCCCTGCACAATCGCTCCTTTGAAGGCTTTCTTTCTCTGGAAAAAAAGGAGATAGAAAGAACAACAAAAAGAAAGAGAAAAACAGAGGGGAAAATACATCCGTATAGACACACACAAACACGTACAATTGCTGTTGCAAACCCACACAAATGGACATGATAGCTGGTCTTTTCTCTCTCTGCCTCTCGTCTCTCCTCTGCTCATCGGCTTTTCTCTCTTTAGGACTAATTAGGTTGCTCGTGGAAATGGAGGCGATAGGAGAGGACAGTTGGGCCAATGATGAGTCTGTTTGTGCTGTAATTGCACTGATAAAGAGGGCGGTGTTGTTGGCGGCAAGGGAAAGAAAAGAAAGAGCTTGACAATGAAAGGCCCTGGGGCTCTTCTTTGCGCCGTCGGCCTCGTCTCTATGAAAAGAACACCTTTTGTGGAGCGAGGGTTTTGTAAACTGAGATGATTTCTAATCTGTGTAAAGTGCCATGTGTTTTAGACAGGCATGTGTGTGGGTGTGTGTGTTTGATCTCCTAGATCTGAGGTGTAAGGGTCCTTCTACCTTCTCATCTCCCACTTGAACTCCCTTATTCACTCTGCTTCCATTTTTTATCCATTAATAGAATCTGTAGAATCATTCAGTACTAGAAACCTAGATGAGATGTAATAAAATGAGATATGGTGCATTTATTATCATTTCTGTTGTACTTCTGTAACAGAAAGCCATGGGATGCATTATATAGACTGTGCACTGATTGCAAGAATGTATATAGTGTATGTCTTTATAGTTCTTTATTTTTTTTACCAGCGTTGTTGTTTTTAGCTGTATATCTAATTATGTCCTCCTGTAAATTGTTCTTGAAACCATGTAGAAAGTACATTGAAAGCAACTTAAAATTGGATTCAAATGTGTGTGTCTATACTTATACTTGGTTTGATTCCTAAATCAACATGCATACCAGTACCCCGCCATAATCTAACCAAAGTCATAATTTTTCTTGGAGTTCTTAGAGGAGAACATTTCCACCTTTTTGATTCTTTCTGAGACTTTCTGGCAAACTTCCCCCAACTAAACATTTGTCATATTAAAATTCAGGAGAGGACATTTCATCTATCCCAGTTTGGTTTGGCAGCGGTGAGAGAACGAGAATGTGCGTGACAAAAGGAAGCATATAAAAAAAAAACTTGGGGAGTAAAACTTCAAGTTATAGGTGAGCAGGTCAAGCTGCATCGCTAACGACAGCCGCCGACCCTGATCTTGCCCCGCGTTACCCTTCACCTTCAGTCGCTCCCCAGGCCACCTCACCTTTGCCCTGGGAGAGAAATGGAGTCTGAGATAGCCGGGGTGGGGGGATTGGGACAAGGACAGAGAACACCTCCCCCTCAACATAATGATAACCACAGAGATCTGGCCACCGTCCCCCACAGGCCCCTGGACACTCAGCACCGCGGCCCCCAGGTCAGCTCAGCACATTATACCTCTTCTCTCCTCGTGAACTCTCTGACTCCACATTTACATACTCACCACTTTTTCTGTCCTACATTCTCTTTTTTTCTGGTTTGCTACACTTCGTCCATTTTTTCTCACTACACCTCATTTTCTTCTGTGCGTCTCCCTGAACTCCTCCCTTTCTCCTCTTTGTCTTTTGCATTTCATCTGTACAGCCGAGGTAGTGTGTATGCACGCCTATGAGTATGTGTGTCTGTGTGTGTGTGTATGAGTAATAATTACCATTTAGAATACTAGCAGATCTCTGAGGGAGGAAACCCAAGTTTGCCAACAGCGAGGCATTGTGGGAGCTGTTTGGTTTGTGTTTAGGTGCCCTTGGTGTGCTGTGCTGAGGAATCAGAAATTTCCTTGACTTTTGACCGCCTTTGTCCCCAGGGGGTAGCAGGGAGGGAGAGAAGGGCAAAGACTGACTTCCATTTGCCGTTTAAGGACCCATATGGAAAATATAAATTGGTAGCAGCAGGAAAGACAGAAACCATTGGCATTCCGGGCATCGCCCATTTGAATTCATGAGGTTGTGTTGTGTCTCTGCCCACTTCTCGATTGGAATATTTAAGAATGTGTCACACGAGAAAAGATAGATAGAGATGTCGGCAGAGCTTGTTTCTGTCGTTGTTTTCTGACACAAATCTTTTAAAATTCTCTTTTTGGGGTTTTGCTCTACTTGTTGGTTTGACAGCTAGAACAAGTTGTTTTAGGATCAACTGTGTGTTTTGTGTACTTAAAAAAAAAAAATTGTCAACCTGGTGAAAAGCTCCAAAGTCTTTCTGATATTTACATTCACATTGTTGACTTCTAGCAGATTCTCTCATCCAGAGAAAGTGCGCAATATTTATGATCAAGGCAACACAATCAGATTTCGTGAGAAAAGACACACTGCAGCAATCAAATCACCTCAGTTAATAACTGAACATTAGTGCAGGTGCTACAAACAGAAAAAGTTAACCCTTAAACGTCCTTTTAATATACTTGGCTGATGTAATCCTTACCCACTCTACACAGTGGTTCCTCGAGTTTTTGGCTTTCAAGCTCACTTTAAAACTCAGAATGTTTTAAATCATGTGAGCCCGTGCGTGTATGTGTGTGTATATATATACACACACACACATCCCTTCAGTGCCTTACTTTGCTGTTGTATTAATAAAATACTTATAAAAGCATCTACACTAGCCTCTTGAGGGGCTCTATTTTTGTTATCAAACTAACATTCACTCACACCTAAACTACGCCCAAAGCTACCAGTAGTCCTCATTGGACGTGATTGGTTCAACACCTGTATGCTTATGACCACATAGCTTAAATCCTGGCAAGATGGATTTATGAGATCAAATAACCAGGTGATCCTGTGAATCCAGCTGCTGAGTTGAATAATTTAAACTAATTAATTAATTAAATCTAAAATTCAAAAACGTATTCAATTTACAGTGGATTTTTATTTTTTTATTTTTTCAATTAACAAACAAAGAAATTGGACAATACAGCACGCATTCGATATTTTACACACACACACACACACACACAGCCAGTCAGGGAATTTTGTAGATCCAGCAAATGAACTAACCAGCAAAAATATATAATGCATGTATAACATCTACTGAAGAAAAAGAACATGAAAAAAAAAAAAGAAAACTATAAAATCGTCAACATCGAAAAAAATATAAAAAAATATATAAAATTAAATGTCTAATACATTTAGGAAAAGAACCTAAATGTCATAAACATACTACTTTACTGTAGCAAGTTGAGAAAATACTTCCATAATTAATCTGTTCACAAAATCAAGTTTTGGTTGGTTGTTTATCCTGTTAAAACATAACTGTTTTACTTTATTAAGTGCTATTCCATGTTGAAGTAATCAATAAAAATGAAACACTACCTTGTGACACGTACATTGCATATGTCTTTAGTCATGAATTAGTATCACGTTGACGACATAATAGACCTCCTGCCTTACATCACATCTCCTCCCGCTTCCAGGAACCACACTCGACTAGCAGAAGCAGAAGGGAGTAAAGCTTGCTAAATGGATGGGCAGGGTATGCTGTGTTCTGTGTGTGTATATATATGTGTGTGTATGTGTGCTGCAGTGAGTATATGGCTTCACAGGAGCAGGCCTAGTGGGGGACTACATTAGGAAGAGGTTGTGTCCTGCTCATGGGACAAGGGACCAACTGTGACCTTGTGGATAATAACTGCCACCAGGGGTCACAGCCAGCCGCCAAGGGAGAGAGACAGTGAGTGAGAAAGAGAGGACAAAGCTTCATCACTTCCCCATTCTCTCCATCTCACTCCGAGTGCCCTCCGCTCATGTCACCGCTATCAGTTTAAATGGAGCATTATGCAAAATGGAGATGATTTTTGCTTCAGGGGGTGTGATAGGGAGAATTGCGGGTTAATGTAGGGGAGAAAAGAAAAGAAAGATGGGGATTTTGTTGGGTGGGAAGAGAGGGTTAGAGCGATAGCACGAGGTTGTGGGGTTTGGTGGGGGTGAGGGGGGTGGGCGGGCTGTGTTGGAGGGAAAAGGGGGTATAAGAGGGTTAATAAAAGTGACAAGTGAGTGTTTCATTCTATCTAAGCCAGCCTCCTAGACAGGTAACACACTTAGAGGATTCGCTGAGTGAGGGAGTGAGGCTATTGGGGGAGATCGTCACTTCGGTGTCTGTCTCAATATAAGCCGGAGGCGACACGGGACCCCAGGGTCCGGCCTTCCCATATAAAAGCCCACCTGAGAGCTAGCACAATAAAGGCCACTCAGCCAGATGCAATATACCACAAAAAGAATTTCCTGAAAAACTTGATTTAAGCTGGAAAGGAATTGAAAGTTATTTGCAAACAGGGATTTCCTAAAATCATATACCCCAGGTTGACTTAGGAGAGGCATTTATATAAGATTGACTGTTATCTATGAGCTAAATGGATTTGGTTTTACCTGACTCAAAAGAAAAAGTTATTGGAAAACTCACTTTGCCGGGTCTCCTGTCTCTTCCTGTGGACTGTTGAGGTGAAGTGCAGCACTGGATATATTCTTATAGATTTTCCATTTTCATAGCTTACATTGTTTTGAAAGGAAATCTAGTTTATTGCACTTGCCACGAGTCAAAGATGTGATTATTTTAAAAACTCTGTGGTTCAGTCTAATGAGAATTTAACTTTAGGCCTGTGTTCAGCAAAATTGAACCAACCCGAAAAGTTCTCCATTGTTATGTGTAAATATGTCTCTCTGTATTGTGTCAGATTAAAGGTTGGATGCAATGTTCTGGCCATCAGAGAGCTCATTTTCTCTTTGATGGACAATTTTTTCATTAGAATATCTATTAATTAGCCTAGTACCTAGTTATTACTCATTATCTTGTCTTTGCAGCTGAAATCGGTGTAATTTGTATCAGTATTTACATCTGGAGTAGATTTAAACTGTTTATGAAAGTCAAAGAATTAAAACTCAACTTACATGACAGGGTTAGAGAGGTTCCCGTACAAGACCTCGCTAACTAATGCACAAAAAAAATAAAAATAAGAAGTGATCTCGGTGATGGTAGAGACACTAGTGCAATTTAATGTACAAAAGAGTGCTAGAATTGCAACTAATTACAATAATCACAACATATTATCCAGCAAAAAATGATTATTTTAATATTGGTTATTTGTTGTTTATTCATTAATCATATGGTCTGTAAACTGGTAACTGATTACCACTTATCTCTTATTTCGTATGACCGGCCGTCTAAAACCTGTAGATATTTAATTTAGAATGGTATAAAACAGAGAAAAACACATTAGAAAAACTGTAAGCGATTAGTTGGCATTTCTGCTTAATAATTAGGTGATTAAATGCTTGTCACAGTTGTATAGGGATATTGTTATTTTTTATAAGATATACTGAATATATACTACTGCTTGACAGAAGATATGTGACACTTCTGGTCAAGTGTACTGATTGATACATCTGATCTATTGTATAAATCTAAGACGTGGTCAACCTGAGGCAGAGGTGCACCGTTTTTGACGTAAATGATTTGAACTTCTGGCCAATGCACTGACTCAGTTTGTGTGTATGAGGTGTGAGAGATCCCCCTGGGGTGTGTTAAATAGTTCTGTGCATCGCTATTACAGAGGTTAACAATTATTTTCTCCCTTGAAATGAGGGGCACTGACCCTAATATGATGCCACTTAACGGCCATAATAAGATGATAATTGGCCAATGATGATGGCCTTGCCCCCCCCTGCCCCCCAAACTGTCAGTTAATTGTAATAGATTACCTGCATATTAGTTACATTTGTCATTTATGAAATAAAGCAAGGGGGAATGTGTGTGTCAATTTACACTTTGCATGTGTATGTGAGTGATTATCAGTGGGGGGAGGGGCGGCTGAGACTTAAGATAATATTACTTCAAATCATTTCCTCCTTCTCCATCTTGATATTTTTCTCTCTACGCTCGACGCCCCACTTCCTCACGTGCGCGCTTCACTGATGACTGTCGTAATTGCGTGTTCACAGGCTCGATTTCCCCCGAGGGGTTCCCCAAATTAAAAGAAGTCATCCCACTCTTCCCCCATCTCCCTTTCCTCCAGCACCCTGTTTTCTACGCACACACACACACACACACACACACACAC